>CM057143.1:10533988-10803646 GCA_029964075.1 Patiria pectinifera
AATCAGTTTCTTGGATCCCCCCTTTTTGTTACACTTTAGAGAATTGTGTCAATATAGAAGTAAACTATTTTGCTTAATTAAACCATATTGAAGACCCACCATACTTTTAATAGTAGTCATATAAAACGGTGTAGTTTCGCGCGAGCATGTTGATTGCAATTAGCCAAAGGTTCTTCCAACGGCAGCAATTCGTGATGATATGGCGGGGGCCAAGGGGCAATGCCCCCCAAAAAAACCCACCAATCGAAACTCATTTTTTTTTATTTGACGTACCGTAATAAAGGCAGGCAATGAGTACATCACCATCTTTTATCCTCAAAACATCGGTTAAAATGGTCAAGAAATTGCCTCAAATCGCACCACACAGAGCATCTCGAATCCAAAATTTTTCGGGGCCCTTAAGCGGGCCCGAAGCTAAGCCGTCATTTTTGACCCACCTCTTTTTTTGGAGGGACCAAAATTTCTTTGATGTGTCACTCATGTGACCAATTAATTAGTGCTATATCAGTGGTCATTTCATAAACAGGGCCTTGGCCCTTGACATGGCCTTGGCCTTGAGGGTTAAGCCTTGGCCTTGGCCTCTCGAAGCTCAGAGGTCAAACCTTGGCCTTGGCCTTGGCCTTGAGGTCAAAGCCTTGGCCTTGGCCTTGGCCTTGAGGGTCAAAGCCTTTGCTCCAACACTGACATGTACATGTAGTGTGCCAGAATGTTACATTGTGACATGAAATTGTGCATACATGTATGGCAATGAGCACGCAAGTGGAATCAAAGAAGACATAAAATTTTGAAGTGGTACCCTTGTGAGAAAATCAATACCCAGGTTTTGCCATTTATTTATTAAGTGCCCTCACTGTTATGTAGAAATTACTCCTTAGATTGTATAATGTGTATTAATGTGTAACATGAGACACAGTGTGCTAGAATGAAGCATCACAATTTGAAATGCAGATGGTCAAGAACATAGAAAAGATATTGTACTCATATTAAAGAAGATCAAAACCTGAGTTTGAGAAAAAAGTTATCAAGTGCCGACAGAGTTGCACATTTCATATGATGCCTGTATCATTACTTAATTCAATTGCCTGGAAACCACAGTCTCGTCTAGGAATCACTTATCATTTCACATAAAAATGAATAACCCGCAACTTAAATCGAAAACGTAGAGCAAAAAAAAATGGGTAAAGAATTTCCATTTATGAGTCCAGCTACAAATCTTATCAACACAAATTTGGGAAAAACAGATTGCTAGCGATCATGTGTTCATGTGCTCATTCAACATACAAATGTCATAGCCGCAGCCACGACCAATAAATCAGGGAAAATTCCAAGCTGAAATGGTAGAGTATTTGCTGTCCGCCCAGCCAAGCAGAACAGCATTCCCTGGAGATGCCTAAGGTAATAACCATCCCCACCACGACAAACTCTTCAATTTTCAATCCTCCTCTCTTCTTTGCAGGCGCGGCCAATAATATGCAGGAGACAGCCCATGTCGCACTAAGAAATTCATCACCCTTCTCGGGCCAGCAATAAAGCTTAACAACAATTTAATTACTCAGGGGCAAATTCCTCAGAGAGATTCCCTAAGGGGAGTATTAAGCTCTTCCCCTTCTCCCTCACCCTGTCTGTGTGATTTCATAAGGTCCTTGGCTTTGGATGCCAGGAGGGGAAGGTAGGGAGAAGGGTTGGGAAAGGTCAATGACTGACCAGACACTGACCTCTGGCTGAACCTAGCAAGGCCCGACAAATAATCGGCAGGGGGGTGGGGGAGAGGAATTGATCACTCTTTCCTTTGCTCAATCATTGCTCAAGCGGCATAGCTCTGTCTGTCGTGAAGCAATTTCCCCATGAGGTAAGGGATTTGGGCACAGGAGGAAATTACAAGGAGAGGGAGGGCGACAAGCATCCAGAGACTACTTCAAGGGGAACTCCCCTACTGAATCAGGGTCTCGCCAAGGATTAATGTCTGGGGACACCAAGGGTAAAAGGTCAAGTAGGTGAAATTGCTAAGCAATTTGGGTTTTTACTTCGCAACTTCAAATCATCCTCTTGTCCTACCTGCTGCTCCAGGGTGAGTGTGCAGTGAGCCCGCATCCCGTTGCCTTCGCAGGGGTCGATGATCCCCATGGAGCGAGGGAGAAAGAAGCCAGAAGCCAGTAGGGACAGGCATCGACGGAAGGCTAGGTTGATTGCTAGTGGCTTCCTGGGTGGGTTGTTTATGATGGCATAGTGGGACTATAAACATCAGAAGAATGGAAAAGAAAATACTCCTCAAACGTTTAGGACAATAATCTGTTATGCCTATTCACGACAATTGACTTTGTTTACAAAAAAAATGGACAAAAAATGGAACCGTTTACTGAATAAGCCTGTCACTAATTAGGCATTTTAGTACTCCAACTGCGCATATTTATATCAAGATTTGATGATTTTAATCCTCAAGGGAGTTCATTATGATTTAAGACCCCATATTTCAAACTGACTTTGGTGCCAATTTTGGATTTTGTCAGTTAAAAAGTAGTTTCTTAGAAAAAAGGGTCCCCCCTTCACAGCAAAGGTCAGGGTTCTACGACCATGGGATGACAGATGCTTTCCATGTGCTCCAAAACTGTCAGCAGCTACAAATGTTCATCAATCACCCCGGGCAAGATATGAATTGCCCCAGCTGACCCTAGCTCAGGGTCTCCGAGGATTTCCACTCTATTGACCCAGCTAGAGAGAGCGAGGAGAGAAAAATCAATGGCAAACTCAAAGGCCAAGCCGCCTCCAAGCACATTGTGTGCATTCTCTTGGTCACACTCAGTGCATAGTCTCCAGATCTGTAGGTGGCCCTGCGGCTTTTAAGATGTGGTCCCAAAAGCTTCGGACACCGAGTGGGATAGCTGAGAATCTAACTACCGGTATACTAATAATTTCGGAATGAGCATGTAAAGCTTCTTAATAGCCTGAGGGGTAAATATAGTGAGTTAATGATTCCCATTTGGAACAATCTGATTGGTTCATTCCTTACATCCCACTTGAACACTTGGATACAATGAACTTATTTACCAAAACAAGATATGAGAACCCACCACGTTACATAACATTACCCAAACCCACGTAACTTGGATATGCATTATGACCGCCATACATCTACAAATGTGTCCAGTGATACTTACAGTTTTTCAATGTAAAAGAATGCCCCTTTCATGCCAGAAGAGATAACAGTGTTCACATGCACTTCTCATTTTACATCATTTTAAAAAAAGGGTTTCTGGTGCTTATTATCAAATGTTTTCTTTCTGTTTTCTTGTTCCAGGCCCAATTTCATGGCTGTGCTTGCCAGTAGTGGAAAAATCCCTGCTTATTGTAACATAAAAGCCCTTGCTCACAGTAAGCGTATTTCATGAGTTAGTGGGGAATTTTGGCATATGCGTCTACATGTATATCCCATAACTAAGGATTCTGTGCTTACAGTGTTAGCACAATCATTGTTCTGCCAGCACTGTTAGCAAAGAATGGTGATCATAAGCGGAATTTTCTGGTTAGCAGAGCCATGAAATTGGGACCAGCACCCGATTTCATCAAACTCTTTGTAACTTACGATGCATCGCAGCGATCGCAGTATCTCTACGATGCGTTGTGGCTACGACGCGTCGTGTGATCCATTTCACTAAACATGTCGTAAGTGCGACGCGACGTAGGTGTATTTATAGCACAATTCGGTGACTGTTTTATGTCTTTAGTCAGCGTACAGTAAATAGTCGTCTGATATTCAACAAAGAGTCGTCGGATCTCAGCTTGAAATTTGTTAAAACGTAAAAAAAAATGGCGGCCGTGCGATGCAATTTTGAAGGAAAACAAGCTCTCACTGGACTGTAGTTGCGACGTGTCGCAGCGCTTCGTGAAATTGGGCCCAGGTTACTCTCTAAGGCTATGTCCTAATTACTTGGCTACTACTGGTACTAACACATGGGCCTAGGGAAGCAGCTGAGACCACTTTCCATAGATGCTTGTGTTACTACCAGCCACATACAGCCAGCATACTTACAAGGAGGTCAATAATCCACGGGTTCAGAGGCTCCAGTCCCTCGAAGCGAGTCCTCATGTACTTCAGCACACGGATCAGTACCTTGATGCTGCATAACAAAGAACAATCAACACATGCCATTTTGAGGAGTGGGTATCAATTTGCGGAGACACCATGTGATAACGCTGTATCAAATTAGGATTCCTAAAACACAGGACAGTGGACTTATGTTTGTTATACGCACAGAACATGTCTAAACATAAACCAAAATCTAAAACAATTTTTAACCATAGATAAAACTGCATTCTAAGGCCTGCCATAAAATAAAATTGCATCAACCTGTTTTTGGCAGGCGTTTCATTCACTTTTTGCTGTTCATCTACAGGTTGATTAAAACCAATGTGAATAATTGCATGAAAAATGCAAAACTCCAAAGGCATCATAACTGATATATTTTCTAGATGCATTTGAAAACAAAGCTTACACGTGAAAGACCAAAGTGGTATACCAGGCATCATTCCCACAGACCATGTGTCTATCATCTATGTCAAGGTACATTAAGGAATCAGTGTAGCATCGCTAACAGTTACAACTAACGGGTCAGTACTTTCAATATGGGTCACTGAAAAGAATGATTCCAATGCAATATGGGGCACAATTCACGGATAACAACACTTACAACTGAAATACGGGGTGGTGCAAAACGATTGATCTTGATGTGATATCACCGCATTTTGTTCCATGCATAAATTTGAGATTGATTTGATCATGGTTGAGGTGGTGTATACCACACAAATGTGGTGCACAAAAAAGGAAACCCACTTCTAATGGCAATTTTAACCTACTTACTTAAATTCTTTGAACTGTTATTTTTTTTTATAATGTAGTGAAGTATAGCTCTTCAACCATACATGTTCGTGGTGAAAAAAATCTTTAAAAAAATAGCAGGAAAAGTGTTATGCTAATTTGAATACAAGTCACAAAAATCACTGTTGTCCATGTGCAAGTCTAGTGTAGTGTTTTTTTTTTCTTCAAATCAAGCTCCGGAGCTGAGTCAAGCAGATGAAATAAAGCTGCACATGAAATTTTTACACTACAGTTTGTACCATACCCCCGGTATCTCAGGGACAAAATATATGCATTAACAAGTTGGTGAAAATTGTTGTCAACATGGTCAAAAGTGGGTTTCCTCCTTTTTGCACCACCCTGTACATAAGTGAGTGGTGCGCACCGCCTCAACTACATGTATATGATCAAATTAATCTCAATTCTATGCATGGAACACAATGCTGTGATTTCACATCAAGAGCAATCGTTCTTGTAGCAACACATTCAATCAGTTGCACAAATTGTTTCGAAATTGGAGCAGACAAAAACCAAAGTTATTCCATCAAACAAACCAGTTGAAAAATGTGTCCAGTTTTCATCAAATTTAAAAATCAAATGACTGAAGAAGGGCCAGCAAGTAATTCTGACAGTGGCAAACATGTACCACAATGTATTTTCCAAATACATGTATTGACATCACTACAGGACTGCGCATACATGTGTGTACAACTTATACATCGGAGATATATCACAACAAACAAGAAAATCCAACTCCAACCCAAAAAGGGATATTTACATGAATTACTTCACATATGGTACTCATGTAAAAAGTTCACATACATATGATATAGTTAGTAAGCGAAGGTTTTGCAAAGTATGCTTCATTTGACATTCAAGAGACATACTTTCAGAATATCCCCCTTTAAAACAAACAAACAAACAACCAAACAAATAAATACATGTATAACCACAAATTTATACATATCCAATCCTCTCACTCTTAACCCTAATCCTGTTCAATCCTCCAAAGTCATCCAGGCAGTTTTGGAGGATTTTGGAGGATTGGGGATGAATGGTGTTTGAAGAAGAGAAGGATTTTGGAGGATTGAGGATGAATGGTGTTTGAAGAAGAGAAGGATTTTGGAGGATTGAGGATGAAGGCATTTTGAGAGGCAGGTCTGTCGGAGGACTTTGAAGGATTGAGGCAGTAGGTTCCTTCATTTGAACCCAAGTGCAAAATTTTGGAGGATTTTGGAGGATTGAGAATGGTTCCTAGCAAAAGGGCCTAGGGGGTTAGGAATAATTAAGGGATCATTACTACATGTACTTTAGGTGATCATCGACACAAACTGTTAAATGACAATGTACTATCAAACGACAATGTACATGAGTGTGCATCTGTATTGCTGTTTGCAGTTGCTTGGGAAGTTGAAAACGAAATAACTGTATTACCAAAATGAAAAGTCTAAATTAAACTTATTGAAAATATAACACCACTCTTTGCTGGGAACTGATGTTAACATACTGACGTCATCATCACATTCATACAAATAAGCTTCTGCAATGGACAGCACCATCTACATGTACTTGTACTTTCGGATGGTGTCCACTTCCTATAAATAAATGGATGCCACTTTTTTCAGGCACATGGAAAAATCCCCCCCCCCCAAACACTCCACACCCTTTGCAACCCACAAACTTTTGACCACTCTACTGTTTTTTCTTTTTCACTTAATTTACAAAATATGACTTCATTTTTGTGCACATGTTTTGCTAACATTCCCACAACAAAATCTTTGCAGTGATTTTTTTTCACCTCCACTGAAATAAATGTAACTTCAACTTGGCTTAAATTAAAGTATATAATTAACTTATCAAATAATTTTTCTGTCTTCAACCATGTTTGGTATATACAAAACAGTCAAAGTCTTCCCAAATACATGTGGGAATATAAATACTCCTTGTGCACAGGTCTTTGGCAGGGCAAGATCATCTCAGAACATTCCATGTGTCTGCCCTTTTCATCCCATCATAGTTTCAGCCACAAATAAAAAAGCCTTCCCAGAATCAATCAGCAAATCCATCACTTTCAGTATAGTCTGGCACCAGAAAGCTATCTCATTCACATCTGTTGCACATTGAGGGTTACAATCAAACAATCATCAAACGTGTGCAGGATTTATTGAATGTGCTAATTGAGACTAGGAGTACGTCAGTCTTCACACACTCAAATTCTTTCCAGAGCTGCAAATATCAGTGGGGAGCAATTAGAATTCCTCCATGTTGGAAAGTGGCGAGATGTGGCAGACCAGGTGTACACATATCTGCTCACTTGATGAAAGACTATGATTAGGACGTTTGCAGAGAGGTGCATGACAGTAACAGTAATGTCCATAAGACTATAAATACATGTACCCTGTGCGTTAAAGGCATAGGATCATTGCATTCATCCCGAAAGTAACCTAATGAATCATCAAAAAGCTTACAGGGATTAAAGATCGCACTGACTTTATTCCATCTTGCTTGATGTCATTTCGAGGGAATCAAGAAATGTAGGTGATTTCCAACGATCGGTCAATTGACGGATTCTTTAAATGAAGAGCGGTACTGATGAAATTGTGTTTCGTGATCAAAAGGTTGTGCATGATTTTTTCACAGTTTTCTCGAAAGGTGTAACATCAACTGAGCTGAAACTTCAACTGGTTAGGTTTGGAGAATTCTACTTTGGATTGTGAGTGGTGTTATTATTGGAAACAAACAAAATGCATGAAAAGTAAATGATCTTATAGGCCTTCACGGCAGAGTTAGAGGGCAATGGTTTTTGTATCGCTTGACCATTTCGCGTCGGAGGACGTGATATCACGCACTGGCTGTTTCTGTACACAGGCACGGCTGACGGGTTAAGATGTCAAGATTGCCTGACTCGCCTCCGGATGAGGTCTAACTCACTAATCCCCCGTGCCTTTTGTACACACACACACAGAGTCAGACGAGTCTGTGGAGGCAGACCGTGTGTTGATCTTGAACTGGCCATTGAGCACGGCCTATTGTTGTACAATTTACATTCCAGTGCACACCCCTGAGTATTGAAACATGCGAGGTTTCGGCAAGAAATATTGTACAAATACTGTTGAAGTTTACTCTTGCGAATCAGTATTTGTGGCGTTTGGCTGTAGCCTATATCAGACGTTGGCTGGAAAATTTTGCCTTTACGAAAATCGAAATTTTCAGCAAAAATAATCCCAGTTCGCAAAACAGACATGTGTAAGCCTTTTGTACATTCGTTGTCACTAGATCCAAATAATAAAGAACACTCTCCGAGATGCCTGCAACATACTGAAGTCAAGTCCATCAAGGTCAATCACCAGTCAAGTCACAAGCCACATGTATTTTAATGGACTCAATTTTTCATTCCCAAACCTGGCCCATCTCTGAAGAAAGTTTAGTCACGCTGTCAACAAAGACCAAGTTAAGCTAGCAGCGTATTCACCAGCATATTCAGTGTGGGATGCCAGAGTAGTTTTAACAATGAAATCCAAAAAAAATTAAATAACAACATTGAGAAATGAACGTTGTTTTATTCTGATTAGGAAATGCTCAATTACAAATGTGCTTTGACAAAATATATCATGCTGTGGGCTTGTTATTTCATTCTCCCATGTGAGATACTTTCAAAATGAATTTAATTTCATGACCAGTTTCGCATCATTTGTCGGGATGTGTTTTTCTATTCACCAGTTAAAAACCAATTAATTGCTTTTCAAATTTAACTGAAAGGGAGCGGCAATGTTGCGCTTTCAGTGAACTTGTGCCCAGCCCACTTAAACCAGATGATCTTCTCATTTACATCACTGTGAGAAATGCTTCTGCATCTGGCGCAATATGGAAATCCTGCTTTTCATATTAAGAGCCACAAACTGTCAGAATTAATCCCACATTCATAAATCATCATAACTTTATTTTACTGTTTCATAAACACGTTTTTGGAAAGGCCAAAAATGACCATTCCAAAGATTTTGTATACAAGTAGGCCCCAAAAAATAATAGTTCTGCTTCCTGTTACCCTACCTACCCTATTTTGACAGCCTCTTTTTGTTCGGGGGAAAATGAGGGAAAACCCCAAAACCATCAATTACTACCTTTTACCCTTTACTACACACAGACACCTCCATATGATGGAACACAAAAAAAGGTGCTCGACCTACATTGTACCTACCCTATTTTCAAATACCATGTAACCGGAAACAGAAGTATTTTTTTTGGGCATATTAGTAGGGGTCTTTGACACAAAGTTAAATGCACCAGAAATTTAAATGGAAATTCCCTACATGAGAAAGAGTCGTGCTTTAGAGCAACCAAGTCGAGCTGGTCCCAGAGTGCAGCCTCAGCTGCTTAGACCATTGTCATGTTGCGGCCATCTTGATTTTTTCCCATCCAAATCAACGTATCCAAAGCGAGGCTGGAAGGAAAAATAGTCTGGTTCCTTTTTGCACAAAAAACACTATCATCCAGTACTGTTATTGGATATAGGGAACATGACTGAAATGGTGGCAGCATAATAAAGGTCTATAGCAGAAGAATATTACTCAGCCACATTTCTTGCTAGGCAAAAACCAGCTGGGAACCAGTGACAGGCAAGCATACATTACACAATATTTTGGCTGGTAACCAGTTCCATGCAATTGGTCGATAGGCTGCTATCCACCACCTGACACCAGTCTTGCCTTACACTGCAGTTGGAGCCACACATAATCTGCCTGTTCACTCACCGTGACCGTGACATAGTTTCCCCACAGCAAGAGCAGCTGTAACAGATGCTCTCATTCTGCTGAACAAGTTATCAACAGCACAACATGGAGAACACTTGACAGCAAGCTAGCCATTCAAAACACACATTAATATACATGCAATTCTGACGCCTTATAATTGGCAATTAGAGGGAGTCATTCTGACAAATTTATCAGACATCAAACACGACATTAATGAGATTTCCTGGCGTCGGCTATAGTCTAAAGCCCCAGATCGTCGGTCTAAATTATAGCCGCAGGCATATAACCGCGTCAGCCCCTGATTAAAAAACTTTATTAATTAATTTTACTGGTTTTGATTGATGGGAAAACAGTACAACAGAACATCCTCAACTATAGACTGCCTGTATGCAATTGGGCGGTTATGGGCACCCAGAGCCAACTTTTAGCAGAGGGAAAAAGACAAACACTACATGAAGTGGACAAAAATGAGCAGGATATGTTGACAGCTGTTTTGCCTGGGAGTGAAGAACCAGGCCATAGGTCACATTGTGTTGACTCCCTTTTTCTGTATGGTCTGCACTTATTGCTAAAATAAATGAAAAGAGTAAGGAAATTCTGAGAGACCATTAACACAACATTAACCTGTGATCTTGTAGAGCTTGCTACGTTCAACTCAGACAGCGACTGACCTCCTTGCCTAAGCTAGCCCATGGTATGATAGCAGGAATAGGCACAGGAGGACCGTTCCATGCATGGCCTGTACGTGTAGATGGTAGAAATGGCCTTTCACGGGTGAGCAGGTTTGATCTGGAACATTCAACTACTACGTCATGGGATCTTACAGATCTAAGACTAAGCCTTGGATCTGGGGCAGGGATTTGTAGTATGAGTTGGCACAGTAGTTCAGGAGCCTCCATTAGAGGGTGGGAAAAGAGTGGCAGCCCCAGCTGCCCACCAGTGTTTTAATGAGGGAATATGGTGGTCTAGGTACTCATTTTCAGATAGACCAATGCAGCTCTGTTTTTCGGTGAGATCAAGGTAAGCTAAGAAAATAATCGCTTACAGCTCTAGCAACAAAATGTGGCATTAATAAACTAAGCACAGAATCCTTAGTTGTGGCACACAGGCAACAAACCTTTACATCAACCTACGAATACCATTAGCACAAAGTTACATGCAACAGCGATTCTATGCACAGGGTAAGCAGAGCCGCTTACTTGGTCCTTTTCCTGCAGCCCCATCCGCAAAAGCTGGGTTAGTTTTCACCTACAAACGGGGACAAGCCACTGAATTCCATACTTCCAGTAAAAAATAACTACAGATTCTGATGGATTGATTATAACATGGCTTCTTAAGGGATTGTTCCACACAGAAATACAATATCTCCTAAAATAGTCTTTTCTTTGGGAGGGGTTGACATTTGCCATATAGTACTAGATTACAAGTTGACTCTAGCCCAACTTTAATGTCATGGAAGAATATTCCTCATTTCTGATAGACAAGTGGGGGCGCTGTTTACACTGTGTGGTACTCAAAGTGGGTACAGACGAAATACAAGACAATAGAACCTGAATGATTTGGCAGGTCCCTATATGAAGTTTACCTTGAATGCTGAGCATTTTCTTCAAACCATCGCGCATGCCTCACTGCTGCCAAGGATGACTTCATAATCTTCATTGGTACTGCATACAAAGAAATCAAATATAAAAACAGGGTCGTTTGTTTTCTCCATCACACTTGGGAAATTCTGTTGGAAAACATGAGTGAAGGTGCACACACTACATGAAATGTATTTTTTCTTCAGCAAAGCCAGATTTATTGAAGATGTACAAAGTGTCTCTACGACATTTCACCACTCTAAAAACTCACAAGTTAAGTCCTGAATCAGAGTCATTGATGATTCTAGCTTTAACTAACTTCCATTTTTTATTCCACGTGCATAATACTGGAATTCCTCGAACCTAAAGCCTGGTTCATAATTCACATGAAGGCGAAAGCAAAGCGAAATTTGTGATATCAACAATACATTCGAAGCGACCTTTGGGGAATGTTGTTAGCTACATTTTGATACCCAGTTTGCTACCGTTTATAAATCGTCCAAAATTGACAACGGTTTATGAAATATGATGCAGCTTGAAAAGTTGCAAATTCAAAGACTACGCGAGGAGTAAGTGCTAAGCGCAAACACACATGCTCGTATTTGGCCCCTATTGACTGCACAGTGCCCGAACCAATTGCGGGCAATTCAATTTCGCGTGCTCCCATTCATACAAGCACTGTGCAATTGATCTTCCTGCCGTTCGTTTTGCGTTCATTTCAGTCAGAGTAACATCGTCACGCAGCAATTGCCACTCGTGTACTCTTTAAATTTGAAACTTTTAAACTGCATCATTTTTCAGAAACCGTTGTCAATGTTGGACGATTTCCACTCTTTGGTAGCAAACGGGGTATCAAAATGTAGCCAACAACATTCCCCAAAGGTCTATATAAATGACGATATAATAAGATGATCAGATTCAAAATTATGACCTCTCCAATGAGTGTGGACTTTTTTTTGGCGGTGTTTATAAAGTACAAAGGGCGTGTATGTGTGTGTGTGTGTGTTCACGAGTTGATGTCCGTGCACGATCGCCTGCGAGGTGACTGCTCTATGTTCCGACACCCCTATGTTCCGACAACCTAGATTGTGTTACTCCCGGTTAGGGTTAGGGATTAGGGTTAGGAATAGGAATATGTGCAGTCGGAACATAGGGGTGTCGGAACATAGAGGTGTAACCGCCTGCGAAGAGCCCGACAGGGCATCAAAGCCACTTCCCCCACGCGAGGGGGCTAAGCTGCGTTCAAGTTAATGCACGTGCATGAGGTATGCTCAGAATTTCTTGGGTCCGAGTACCAATGTTCCCAAAGTGCCCCTTATTGCCACAGTGGCTTGACTGCGCTTGCCAGGGATCAGGACTGCCTGCATTTGGGAAAACACAATCCAGGAAAAGAACACTCCATTCTTGTGCCAAGATTGCCAGACAGTAAGTCCAGGATACTATCCGTGTGATCAGGGCAGTGCTTACAGTGCATGGCAGGGTCTATCTTCTTCAGGTTGGGTGGGATGGTGGTCACCATGATCTTAACGGTGGCCTCAGAGCTGCTGATCTCGCACCCTGCCTCATTTGACAACATGGTCAAGATCTCTTTGGGTTCCTTCTCCTTGATCTTCTCCACAACCTTGTTTCCCAGCTTGGACACTGCTTCAGCTGGCAGGGAATAGAAACGAGGATAATGTAATTCATCAAAGTCAGATATTAGACACGCAATTTGTTCAAACGCTTCCCCTTTGCCACTGCTGAAATGCTGGGGAATAAAGAGATTTTTGACAACTTTATTGGATATCTTACCCCAAAGTAGAATTCACTAAAGTAACTATGTTCATACTTTTACTGGGAAAATTTTTTAGCGCTGAAAACTTTTTCAGTCTTGTGATAGTTGTGCATTTTTGTAAAAGCACTAAAAACCTCTATAAAGGACAATTTGAAACTTTGCCAACTAGTTACAATTTCATTAAATAATTTACTTTATTTACTTAATTTAATTTGGGGGGTTAATTGTCCTTACTAACAGCAGAAGCTGAATTGCAAAGGATACAAAATAAAAGCCGTTGGCATGTAAAGGAGCATTAGGCAGCGCTACCAACATTAAGCCCATGGATGTGTTACCATGGAGCAAAACCATATCAAAAGTGTTGATTTTTGTAGAGGGAGGTAAACCAGAGATCCAGGAGCATATTTATAGGTGCTACCTGTGGTTTCAACTGCTGTGCCTTTCAAGACTTCTGCACCCACACACCTCTTTGTAAACACCAGCAATCGTGGACCCACTATTGATTTTAGCAACAACTCTCATTGGTTTTGTACAATATTTTCAATCGTAGACTATCGGTCAATCGTCGACACATTGTTTGTGCCCTAACCCTTTTGCCCTAGGTCCACGATTGCCGGTGTGTACATACAGATATTCACACACTGTGTGTGGACACATTGCAATTTCTTTCCACTGGGTATTTCTTGAGCTGATGTACCAATTTTACATACATATTTCCCAACTATTAATCCAATAAGCCAGAAGTCAGCCAAATTTGAGGCGCTGATCTGTGTTAAGAAGTCATGTTCTCCCATAAGAATAATCAGGTGTCACAATAATCCTAATATAGCCTACATGCATGCTTATTGATGTGTAATGACAGATTTCAGTTTTCAAAATGGCAAGAACGTTTCAAAAGTGCAAAAAAGTGCATGACCCGGCACGGTTAATTAAATGATGGTGATGCAGCACATTAAATCCTTTCAAGTTGATCAATTTCCAGAAAGTCTCGGTAACACTGCCATCCCCTAATGAGCCCCACAGGAAATATCTCAATATCATCCATCCATCAATATTCAGCTTATATGGAATGTACTGCTCTATAAAACTCACCTGCTGTGAAAGCAAAAAACAAAAAAGAACACCTGCTTCCGATTGCATGCCGTTTAGAAATAGGGTAGGTACATGTAGGTCAGAAACGTTTTATCTTGGATTATTTTTTGATGCTGATTAGATGTTGTCAAGGTGTAGGCTTAAATGTATTTGACACCAAATGCACATATGTAGCAAGATATGCGACAGAGGGAACCCCCCTCTTTTGTATTGGTCATTGCGTAACCACAATCTTGGGAATTCTTTTGAGATATCGGGGGTGTGCTTGGATGCAATAGTCTAGGGTGTGTATGGGGTATAGGGACATGGGGGTACTACTCTGTCTTCAATTACGCTGGGTATACAAATGGAGGGCGGGAAAAGATCCGACTAAATTACTGTCCGGTTGTAAACAATTGAAAATCTGTGAAGTACTTATTCCATAACTAAACGTGGATGGATAATTCAATATCCAATCCCAAACTTAATTACTTTCCTATGCATATAAATGGAAAGTTACCTTTTTGGGACTTGAGTTAAAGAGCTCGTAGTAGGAGTTTGCGACACCGTCTCAGTGTGTTTCTTATCTGGCATTACTGTGGCCCTTACGTAACAGGTCACGTGACCATGCTTGAGGTCCTCACGTGACAGGTCACGTGACCATGCTTGAGGCCCTCGCGTGACAGATCACATGAGGGCCTCAGTAATGCAGCTCCTACTACGAGCTGTTTAATGGTACCTTTCCATTTATTTGATACAATAATGGGACTAGAAATGAACTTCAATGCTAGATTCTTTCATACTGCTAGAAAAATAGCAACCCAAAAAACAGAACTCCTCATCTTTTTCCAGGCATGCCAGGTGAAATAAAAAAAAACCCGGCAGGGACAGTACAACTTCTTGGATGTACATAAACAGCATGCCGTGCTCTCACTGGCTTTCAGCAAAAATGTGCACCGTGCTCTCACTGGCTTTCAGCAAAAATGTGCACAAATATGTTGCACAGACTTTGCATTATGCCTTTCACATATGCAAAGGCACGTTTTAGCTCCTACAGGGATTATGCTGTGCAAACCTTACTAGCCCATTCCTTCACTGTTCTTACTTGTTGGTAGTGTCTTCAGAATAACGACTAAGTCAGCGACTGGACTCCCATTCATCATGGTGCCCTTCTTGTGTGACCCCACCTGACGCACTTGCTCTACCACCTACACAAGAAAATATAACAAGGAGTGTAAAGAGCAGGTACATAATCTTGCAGGAATAGTCATTTATGCACCAAAACATTTCTGGGAGAGTTTAAGTGATTACTGTATTTCCTCCGGCATGTTTTGACTCAATTGATGCAACCATTGTCACATTTTCCAATTTACTAGTAAAAAGTGGCAGAACAAATTATCTTACACACTGCAGAATATGTTTGGAACTTGTCCACACTAGTTACAATGTTTCTACTGGCTCAATATAAAAGAAGCAGTGCCATCTAAATACAATTTGAAGCTTTGTCTTATAACAGTTCCACATAAAGTAGAGTGTTCAGTGGTTCTTGAAAGAAAGACGAAATTTGAAAGAATTCTTGTCCAGAAACTTCAAAACTTTTAACACAGAAAAAAAAACAATCGCTGGCTGTACAAATCCCTGCTTTACCCACGGCGCATAGTGGAAAAATTCCAAATCTGAGTATCAGCTTGCCAAATGGTAATTATTTTGCACTATACAGATGGAATTTTATCGGTGAATATTAATTGTGGTTCAAGTACAATATATGCATAATCACAAGGACATTTCACAAGGACAATATATGCATAATATATGCGACCTGCTCCCATGAAACCTGGACAAAGTTGCAGAAGTTGTTTTTCTACAAAGGACGTGTGAAGTCACATGAAGGTTTTGAGAGTTTCTGAATCAGTAACTATAAATTTACAACCTCCCAAAATATTCATTATGATCCATCAAGCAGAACTGGGTGTTTTGGTCGATTTAATGAAGAAAAAAATGTTTATAGGAATTTACACAAAAAGCATATCAATACATGTGTATATTTCATAATTGGGTTGTCGGGCTTTTATCGCTTAAAGTTTTTGCTGCAATTTTCAGAAATAAATGGATTTGGAGGATTAGTATGTTATAGCAAATATTGTTACACTGACTAAGAAAACCAATCATGTTCTTGTAGTCTGGTTCCCTGACCCCACTTAAGGTGAAACGGAACAATTTATAGACTTCGGGGAATTGTAAGGTCAGAGAATCAGTCTAGCAGGCTTTGTACCCCTTCACAAGTGTGTAGTCAATTGCAAAGAAAATGCGGAATAACTAAATATGAAAAATTAGGAGCGGTTTTTGAAAAAAAACCAGTTTTCTCCAACGCTGGTCGGCCGACCAGCGTTAAAAAAAAACAACTTTTCTTGAAAATATCGGCACACCAGGAGCCACGATTTTACAGGATGCTTTAGACTGTCATTCCCTAACAATCCAGTAAGGTATTTCATCAGACCTGCCAACCTTGAAAATCAAAAATGTGTATTTGGGGGCATCAAAATGTGTATTTTTTACTGAAAATGTGTATTTTTCAAAAGAAACATAAAAAAATGAACTCACTTGAATTTTGTGGTGGCTATGTACTACTCTGTCAACTTTATTATCATGGATTACAGTTTCCTGCTGTTTGCCAAAGCAGTTGCTTTCTTGCATTTACGTAGGAGTTCCTTTTGTTGTGCACGATGCTGCCATTGCACTGATGTAGCTTGTGAATATATATGGCAGATTGTGCCGAACCAAGTAATCTGTCCAGAGAGTTTCAGCTCTGATTACACTCAAATCCTCGGAAGACATGAAATGTTGTATGCTATGATTTGCGTTCTTCACGTTCGCCATGCTGCGGTGTTTACTGCTTTCGACATGGCGAGACACATCGTAACTACCGCTGTGCGCGATGCTGAAGTCGACGCTGCACAAGGTACATCGTGCAAAATGTTCGCCTTTTTGCGAAGGTACGATGAATTTAAATGTCTCCGTGTATTCTCTTTTGAAGGACTGCTTCCGCTTGGTACTCGAAGTTGATGCCATCTTTACCGCGAAGTCAAAGTTTTTACGTTCAATCGATCGTTCGCATGAGATGGTAAAACCCTCGCTGTCAGTATCACACATGTTAGCGCTTCAAAATGGCCTTCAGCAAAGGTTATCCCGATCGTTTTCTATGCGAGATTCCGATTGGTTATTATGTACGCTCCACAAGGCTTTATGTACATCAAGTGCGCCAATAACGATCGCCCTACTTTACGCATTAGGGTTGTTGAACCTCGTGTCACACGGCGTAGTCTTGCTCGCAGCCGCTCTGTGCGACTAATATTATTAGACTCCACACAGTCGTTTCTTATTTTTTTTCCGTGCGTATTTTATGGGGACAAAAGCGTACTGGCGTATTTTTATCAAAATTGCGTACTAAATACGCCAAATGCGTACTGGTTGGCAGGTCTGTTTCATGATAAATTGATCATTTCGATTTTTTATGTTTGCAAATGTTGTATCTTCCCTGTAATCCTTCTCCTAGGGGTGATAGGGTCACGGGACATGTAACTATGGAAATCATATAGCACTTTGAAGCTGAAAACCTCGGGAATTAAAAAATGCCTAAACCTAACAAATAACATTTGTCAACTTTGTCCGGGTTTAGCAGGAGCAGGTCACATATACGAAATTGACAAGTGGTCAGTTGGAGGCAAAAGCTTGATGGTGTACTGTGCTGTGAATCACTGGTATGAGTAGCCTCATTATTATTTTCTGCTACGGTTTGCACTTCTTTGTGTGAATACAATTTCAGGACGTAAGAAAATGTAAACTTTGCCATTTATCTAAATTGATAGAGGGTAGAAGAGCAACCCAATGTACAATGTCCATGGGTCAAGGGTTCCAAAACCTCACCACATGATGTTTGACTTTCAGACCCACTTGTTCTTACCACGTCAAAGCCAGTAGGTGGAGCAACAATGATCTCATCAAGCACAGTACTGATCTTTGTGACAAGGCTGAGTACAGATGACTGCTCCAGCGGCGTGGGTGATAACTCCCCGTTCTTCTTAATCAGCTCCTGAGAAGACGTAGAGATGAAACGATGGAAAATACATGTAACCTGAATTTAGTATAAATCTATTAGGAATTTAAAATCTTCACTGAATATTGAGGATGTGATAATTGTACATTCATAAATACCTTGGACAGTTTACATGTACCTACTCCATTAATGGAGAGCCCATCACGTGGGCGGTTTTAAACAGGACAATATTTCTGCATTCATCTTTGTATTTCATTCTATAAAAAGCATAGTCTATTCTTCAAAGTTTGTAGGTTTTGAAGTTTAAAAATGTTTTAGTTTGATAACAATTTATTTAAAATAATTTTTGATTTCTATACATGGAGGAACAAAATATGGCTGAAGTCCGAGGTTAAGAAGATACAGCAAATACGTGCGTATCCCAAGCATGCTCCTAACCAGTTTAAAACCACACGTTCAAAACCATTATTCCCTCATTTAGGCCAAAAAAAAAAGTCTCCGGTTTCTGGTATGCGCGCGCGTCGCCGTAGCCATGCGCGTCGGCAGAATGAAAAAGGTTTTTTTTCAATACAAGATGATGTTTCAAAACCGCCAAACTCACTGGTTTGACTGGAATTCTGCTGCTGCACAATTTTAACGTGTTTTTAGATGGGGTTATGATCGAGAATAAGATTTATGTGGCCTCTCTGGACTCCCATATATTTGCACTAAGTTTAGTCGGGCACCATTTGCAGTTATCAGCCGACATTTGAAGCCAAAAAAAAAAAAAAACCCAGGTAAAAAAAAAAAAAAAGCCGCGTCGCCGCACCACTTTTGGGGCAAGCTCCATACCAGAAACCGGAGACTTTTTTTTTTTGGCCTTAAGTAACAATTGTTTCAAAGTTTGAATGGCAAAAATCGCCGTGTAAATTCAGACAGGGCTAGGCTGGCAGTACGAAGGCAGGTTTTTGACTAGTACATTGTATCATGACTGATACTAGTCAAAAGTACTGCAATGCTGCTACTGGGTGGGAGAAGCAATTTATTGAGACAAAGTGTCTTGCTCCATGACACACATACACATGTGGTACCCCAAAGGCTGGACCTAGACACAGAAATCACCTGCACCAATTTGAGTGTGATTGGGTTAGACTGCTTGGGCACAGCCTTTTACGGACTCATATTAACCCTTACCCCTTGAGCACTTTTACTAGAAAGTATCCTGAATCCGTCAAAATCCACCTATTGTGTCATGCACGGAAAATTTGGTGTTGGTGACTGCTCAGTATGGAGGTATCCTGAATCCATCAAAATTCTGCAGTCCCCCTAGGTTTACAATCCTGAATCCATCAAAATTCCCGTTTTCAATAAAGAGGTATCCTGAATCTGCAGAAATACTCCAAAACAGGGGTATGGATTTCGGTGGATTCAGGTTGGTTAGGGTTACAAGACTCACATCAAAGAGTGGTTGATCATCAGGCATGGGCTTCACTCTCTGAAACGCTGCTTCACACTGTAGAAGTGAAAAAATACAGAAGCAAGGGTTTGAAAATGTCTCAACACTCTAAAATATGTACTTGTGCAGCTATGCACACCAAAAGCCAACTTCATGCTGTTATCTGGCTTACAGGCGCCATGTTGTTTCTCCAATTCAGTATTTTCTGTTACTACAGAGATGAAACTGGCCTTGGCAAAAAAATCTGAAATTGGACCTTGGGTCCAAGCTGCCACAGCGTCGCGCAGTGCAGTGCAGCACAGCACGTGCATCAATGTCATAGGTCAGTATTCAACCTTTTCTCCAGCCGCAAAAGGATCTGATCAGCATTGATCTAGGTGTTATACACTTGTGCACATTTTTACATGCCATTTTCATCGACTTTTCTTGGAAATTATAATAAACAAAAAACATCTGTGGAAAAATTGTTAAAATAATCATTTTGGTGGGATCGTTAAAAAATCTGAAATTTCATTGGAAAAGTTAAAAAAATCTGATTTCAGATTAAAATCTGAAAAGTTTCATCTCTGTGTTACATATATGCACATTTTATACTTAACAAGTTTCAGAAGTGTGCTTATTGTTAATTCCAATGCGCCAAAATTCTGTGGTGGCTTGAGGTGTACCAAGTAACAGGTACTATGTCCTTTTTGGTTAAGGGAAAGTGGAATTGAACTGTTTTCCCATCATACAGTTAGAGAGTACAGTAGAAAATATGGGCTCATGAAGATACATACACGGTCTTATGCCTGTTATCTTACCTGGATCATGTCAAAAGGTACATGGGGAATGAAAGGGGCTCGCCATCTGCAAATCAATGTCAAAATAATATTTAGAGTATAAAGGCACTAGATAATGGTTTCTATAGTTCCTGAATCTCTTATTAAAAAACTGAATGACAGAGTGAATAACTAAATGTTCTTTACACTGGAAATTTTAAGTATCTAAAAAGTATAGCCATCTTGCCATCAACATGTAGGAAAGACAAAATAAACATGTACACATGAAGGTGTTTCCATGTTCTGGCAGGTTAACCCTACCTCCATAAGGTGATTTAGTAGGAACCTTCCTCGTCCTTGCAAATCCCAACACCATATGGTAAAACTGTGCACATAAACAGTTGGACTCTGTTTATTTGTGGTATGCCTAATCCCACGTAAAGCACAGTCAGTTTACTAGTGCAGTACTCATCCTAACAGATCCCAACAAACCCTGGTGTTGGAGTTGGCTGGTTGGGGATCGTTAGGGTTAACCCTACTTACGTTTACTAAGTAGAGTGCCAAGTCCCTCAAAATCCATCACTCACTCTGTTTTACATACCGTAATTTTCGGAATATAAGCCGCGGCTTATACGTTGAATTTGCCCATGAAAATGTTTACTGCGGCTTATGCACAGGGCGGCTTATACGCCGAGCCTTGAAGAATAAAAATGAGATTCACATGTGTATTTAATGTACTGGTACAAGAAGAGATGTGTTGCTGAAATGAATTATAAATTAAGAAAGTCATTAACAAACCGAAACCACGTCTCACGTAAAGGTACCGAGCGGTTAAAAGTACGGTGATGAAAGCTGTCTTTGACACTTGCGACCAGCCGTACGTGATACTGGTACAGTGCAGCAGCGATATGCAGCATGTTTTCCCCCCAGCGGACCACACCATTTGCGGTAACAAAGGGGTGTTCTTTCTTGGGAACAATAATTACCAATATTTCCGCTGTTTAAAAAATAAGAAAAAAGACGACTAAAATTTGTATGGCGTTCGAAACATTTTTCTATTACATAATCAGTTGTTCAACGTTGCAATATATTTTGTTTTCTTGAAATGTATTCAAGAAACGATGTAAAACTCAAAAGAGGAACTAAATCACCCCTTACAAAATTAATGGATTCGTCCATTAAAATGTCCGCTTCGTTTTGACTATTTCCGAAGAAAGTTACGATCGAAACTTGAATAAGTGGATAAGTTTTGAGGTAAAAACGGACCTGTTTATTCTTAGGACACAACAAATCAGCATCTGTTGCCACAAAGCAAGATTTGTAGCGCTCCAGTCAGACAACACACGGTGGGTTTCATACTTTCTCACGTGATGTGGGAAAATGTTGTCATTCACCGGCGTGCGTGGCGCTGGCTGCCGTGCTATGACGGGGCAGCCGGCAGCAGTTCCCGGTGTTTATTTCTCATCAATTCCCATATTTGTTTGTAAAAGTATCGATTGTAAATGATTTGATATAACTTTTGTGGCCCTTTTAATAGCTTCTGTAGTGTAAATGGAACTGGTTCAGAGCATTTTGACTAGAATTTGGAGGCCTTTCAAAATTGAAACCGCAGCGGTCGGTGCGGCTTATACGCCGGTGCGGCTTATACGCCGACTTTAAATCTTAATTTGCAGATTTTTGCGTGCTGCGGCTTATACGCCGCGCGGCTTATATTCCGAAAATTACGGTAATGCTTCAGGACCAAATCCGTTGAAATTCACTGCTGGTACTGGTGAATTTTAAGGGACTTTGTACACATGGCTTATCTGCCAAAATCCCCCAAAATGGGGGATGGATTTTGATGGAGTTGGTATTAAGGTTAGGCTTAAGGTAATATTTTAAGTAGGATATGTGAAAATGGAAATGTTATATGCCTTTGCGTGGGTGATATGAATTATAATTTCACAGCTCGATTTGCGGACTTTCGTACCAATACTCTCACATTTCTCAAAACCTTTAACCTTTTTTGTTTCTACACGTGCTGAATACAAAAACATAATGAAGTACACAAACGTCTACTTTGATGCCCAAAATCAAGCCAGCAATATCATTTTTTGAAATAAAAGCATTTCAATTTTGAACCTGGGTAAAAGAGGAAATCAATGGATTCCACTGAAAAACTTCAACGTTTATTTGGTTTGCTTTTTTTTTTGATCGACGTATATTCCAGAAAACCTTGCAGCTTCTTTTTGGCTGACAGGTTACACATGGCTTTGATCTCAAAGAATAAACATGTAAATGATTTCAAAGTGACTTACTGTCCATGTGACTTGAATCCTCCACGTCCCCTCCTGCCTTCACGACCCCTGCCCAACAGACATGACAGAGATAAAAATGTTCAATTTCAAAATAATCACAACACCTACATTTTGGGGATCAGATTGATCCTCAGATTGAGCTTGGATGCCCTCACCGACTATTACGCTTTTCCCACTTTGACCACGGATAAGCACAGGCATTTGAGGTCACCAGTGTTGAACTACTTTTATTATAGTGACAGTATGGTTCAAGCAGATAGGGTGAGCTTAGCTTCTGCAACAGCTCAAGGGGTGTTTTCACCTGTAGCATATTACATCACAAGGTGGTCGCCATCTGTATTTCCTTTTTGTCATTTCCCTCAAAATTTCAAAATGCTGCCCTCTATCCACGACACTCCTTTAGTTTCAAATGTCGCTAACCAGTTTGGCAAGTCCTATAACTAAAGGTGCTTTTTGTTTTCTTACAGAAACAGCACCCGATTTCATGAAACTCATCGTTACTTACCATGCATCACAGCGCTGCGACGCGTTGTATCCCTACGATGCGTCGCAGCTGCGATGCGTCCTGCGATCCATTTCACAAAACACGTCGTAAGTGCGACGCTTCGTAGGTGTATTTATAGCACAACACGGTGACTGTTACAAAATATGTATTTATTCAGCGTACAGTAAATAGTCGTCTGATATCCAGCAAAGAGTCATCCGATCTCCTCTCCAAAAGTTTTTAAAATATATAACAAAATGGCAGACGTATGATGCAGTTTTATAGCAAAACAAGCTCGCGGTGGACTGTTAGCTACTTTGAAATTTCAACTGCAATATTCAAGGTTAATACATATTTAGGAAACTCAAGTTCCACATGCATTTCTGCACGCATTGTTCTCGATTTTTTCATAATCGAGTTGAGTATTTCCAATCGATATTTTCACTTAATATTTTACTGATTTGCCAGAAACTGTTGGATGGATCACATTAAGAACATTTTGTTGCATGTTTATCATGTTAATTTTGATTTATGATGAACTGGATGGGTGGAGCGATGCGAGTCAGATTTTTCAACGATTGCATGGGATCCGATAGTGGTCTGCTAACTAGCCGTTGTTGTGTCGGACCCACTGTCATCGTGGCACGGCATGCAACGGCATACACCACCGCCATGTTTTAGAAGACAGTCAAGAGATCGATTTTTCACAAAATAATGTTACTCAAAAATGAAAAAAAGCCTCCTGTCAGTGTCATCTGAAAAATCCAGACGCAAATCTAAAAACTTTCATTCTCATGGCCTTACCTACATTGTGTAATTAATCCGGAGGGCAAAAGCTACGACATCATACATGTAGAATAAAACCGTATGTAAAGTTTTCGCAAGTTTTGTGCGCACAAAGATTGACAATTTGGGTGCCGGTCAACTCGGTCCGTAACAAACTCGGTCTGAGTCAACTCGGTCCGTAACCATCTCGGTCCTTAACCAACTCGGTTCGTAACCAACTTGGTCCGTGACCAACTCGGTCTGTAACCGACTTGGTCCGTGACCAACTCGGTCTGTAACCAACTTAGTCTGTATGGGAAAAAGTACCCCAAAAAGTTTTTAATTTTCTTGTAGCAAGACGATCTAGAGCGCAGGTCCGATTCTCGAAAAAGAGTTGTCCGACTTTCATAGAGTCCGATTTTCATATGACACCGGCCGCTCGCGTGACTGCGCCGGCCCAGCGCTGGCTGGTCAAAGGCTAAGCATGACAGTCCTTTCACGTCAGCCACAGTGCCGATGACATCGTTTGTGCCGTTCCTGGTCGCACAGCCAGCTGCACACTCTGTCATTTAGATTGTATTTTAGTGGAGTGTGCCATTTTTACATAAATTATTATTTACGAATTCGAGGCCTAGTGCTAATTAAATTCGAAATCTGTGAAGCCTAATAGTATACCAGCCGAGAAATCTGCCTAAGAAACAGAAGAAAAACACTGTTAAATGGGCACTAGATCCTGAAATCCCCGAAAATTGCATGTTTTGGATTGTTTACTTAGCCTATTTCAAACATCTGGTTGAAAGGAAACCAACCTAATGTCTTACCGTTCCCGAGAAAAGACGAAAAAAACCTGGTTGTTTACATCGGACATGACAGAGTACGAATACGTTTTTCGTGTCAATATACACGTTGTGTGTCTCGGGAACAGCGGTGACCAATCACTTTGATGCAAAAAAATATGGTTTCTTCAACGTCCACAAAAGGCAAACACTTTACGAATGAAATCACAACTAGCATCCAAACAGCTCAAATTTATGGGGTCGCAAAAATGGACCCCGAAATTCGTTTTCGCACGCATAATACAGATACAACACAAAAACTCCCAGTTTTTAAAGGATAGTTGTGTGGATGTTTAAGCCTACTTTTAAATGTTCTTTCCGATTAACATCATCTCGTTCAAAGCGCGTTTTGTAGCCCAATTGGGCTGTTCCAGGACCCAGTGTCCCTTTAACAGACGGTGACCACTGTGCATGTGGGCCACCTACATGTGTAAATTTAATTCTTGGGATGATGAGATCGCCTATTTCAAGTAAATGCCATCTTTTTTGCGTACATTTTCCCATAGGGACTGAGCCAGTTACGGACCGAGTTGGTTACGGACCGATTTGGTCACGTACCGAGTTGGTTACGGACCGAGTTGGTCACGGACCGAGTTAGTTACGGACCGATTTGGTCACGGGCCGAGTTGGTTACGAACCGAGTTGGTCACGGACCGAGTTGGTCACGGATCGAGTCGGTCACATGGCTTTAAGTGCCGCTAGTGGGTTCAATTTTCGTCTGGTGCGTTGTCTTGCTTTCCACGACTGCTTTTCACGACAACGCACCAGACGAAAATTGAACCCACTAGCGGCGCTTGAAGCGGTGTGGTACCCACATACATCGCGCAATTTTTTTTTGATAATCATCACGTGATGATTTATTTGTATAATTATTTAAACAAGATGGAAGACAGCCGTTGGAAATGGACGTTTTTTATGGACAAGCCACCAAAATCGTAAAAATTTTTCACATTTTAGTTTTTTTGGTTCTGTTACAAGTCGATCATTAGCTTCGTGAATGACTGCTGAATGGTGTGAGGTATGTCCATGGAATCTGGGGTGGGATTATAGAGGTGAAAATGGACCATTTTGTAGAGGCCCTTTTTTTAGGGTCTCTTACTACCACACTCTCACACATAGGTTATGTCTCCAGCGCTACATGTGAATGAATATGAGCATGTCAGCTGGAGTTACTCAAGCTAACTTGAAGGAGTTTTGGCAACGCAAAAAGAGAAATTTCACACGCCGCAATAATAATAGGGATAATTATAATTAATAATAGGGAGTGCGACTGGGCTATGCAATAAAGCCATGGCATAAGATAGCTGGAGTTACCCAGCCCTAAATTTTATCATTGGGTTGTCATTTAGGGCTGGAGGAAGTTGTTGGCAGGTCCCAATTTTTTTTCGAAAATGTGCAATTTTGTCCCAGTTACACACTAACTTCAACTGGAATTCACCCAAACCTTGCCTGGAATAACCATTACACAGGTCCTTGAAGTAAAAAATGATCCACGATGAAGATTCAGCCTACAATTGCAGTGAAAAAAAGGAGGCATAACTGACAACCGTGCGGTCATGATGATGCCCGCAGTTTGTTTGTGCACAAACAAAGCGCTGTCGATTACCATGCACAACACAGGGAACCGCCAACTGCAGAAGCGCGCACCCGACGACTGTTTGATGCACTACTGCTGCACTAACTATGACTGAGGCTTCACTCGCATCACGGCAGAGGTAGAACGGCAGCCGAAGTTGGCCGACAAACAGTCATCGGGTGCGCGCTTCAGCGCCATGCCGCGCCGCGCAGTTGGCAAGCGTGACTGGCCAACCTCGTTCCCCATGGGAACGATCTTGCTGCGCCATGTTGTTTCCCTTCATGCCTTGCGCGATCTTAACCCCAGGAACTGTGTAATTTAATAAATGTGTCAAAATATGGCACATTATAATTAGGCTGCAGTTTATTCGTTTTACCATTGTGCATGGTAATCGATAGCACTTTGTTTGTGCACAAGCAAACTGCGGGCATCATCATGACCGCACGGTTGTCGGTTATGCCTCCTTTTTTTCACTGCAATTGTAGGCTGAATCTTCATCGTGGATCATTTTTTACTTCAAGGACCTGTGTAGTGGTTATTCCAGGCAAGGTTTGGGTGAATTCCAGTTGAAGTTAGTGTGTAACTGGGACAAAATTGCACATATTCGAATTTTTTTGGGGACCTGCCAATGCTGTTGGTTTTGGTGAACAACTTCCTCCAGCCCTAAATGACAATCCAATGATATTGATAACATTTAGGGTTGGGTAACTCCAGCTAGTACTGGCTAGGCATAAGAAAGGAACAGGGTTCAGCATGTTCAGGCATGTCAGGTTCATAAATACATGATCGGTAATCGTCGAATTTAGGACACCGTTCAACATGTTCAATAAGAGAACATTAACACCACTTGTGCCTACCTCATGTTTGAAGCTTTTGCTGAGGTCTCAAAAGAAAATAATGCCTAACACAGTTCTGAGTTACACCAATGCAATGGTTACACGACGCAAAGTAACACTATGCCGCACAGTGCTATAGCACATGTGTGTGTACTGTATTCATGTATTCGCGGCGCACACATGCACATCGTACACACAGCACCTCAGTTTTCGGATAGCTCTTCCATCCTCTATTGAAGCATTAAATTTGTATATTGATGAGTTCATTCAGCAATTGTATTTTCCTATTGAATAGCAGGGAGTACTCGGCTGGGAGTGCTCTTTCTTATGCAGATGAGGAAGTGTTCTGCTTGAGTGGAGCTGTGCAGCAGCAAGGCGTGCAGGCAGCCATTGACGGTTTTCACCACAGCCGATACGGACGTCCTTACTTTTCTCTCATACAATTACGTTTGAGTTTTATCTCTCACGAGACAACGCCATTATCATGACAGAACCTGAAACCAACTTGCCTGCTTCTCAAAACCCTACGGTACCGGTGTCGCAACTGACGGCACGGGACATATCGTCTATCGTTAACGAAGCAGTAGGCAGTGTAAAGTTGTACATCGACGGTAAATTGGATGCACAGAAAGCTGACAACGACAGGGCGTTGTCTTCAACCTCTGAGAAATTGCAGCAGATTAAACGAGAAGCTAAGGTGCAGTTTAAGTTTAAAGGCAATAAGATTCAACACGAGTTCAATGCCGAGTTACAGAATAACTTGAAGGAAGCTCTTGCTGCAGTGAAAGAATCCAGACAAGAGGCAGCCATCAAGTCAATCGAAACCGCCATAGCTGACGTCACAAAGAGAAACAAGTTGATTCGTCTCGCAGATAAATCAGATGATGGCTGGAAAGTCATCGAAGAATACCTTTCAGAGGAATTGGCTAGCGACAGCGAAGATGAAAAGCGCATCAGGTCTGCTCAAGCCAGAGCCGCTTCCAAGAGAAAGAAAAGTCGTGCAGCTCGGTCTAAGCCCTATCAAGCAAGACGTCGCCCGACTGAGTCTCCGCCTAATCCTGATAGCAACCCTTTTCGTCGCTATTACCAGCCAAGTAGATTCACGCCTGGGGTTGGTGGTTCCAGTCGCAGACCCTCCCCGTCTGACCGATGCTTCGAATGTGGTTACACCGGGCACTGGAGAAAAGATTGTTCGGCATCGAGCAAACAAGCCAGTACCAGCAAAGACAGCACCACACGTACCACAACAGGCCAACAGTGGTAAAGATCTAATCGGAGATACAGGTATATTGTACGCACAGGTATAAAAAATATATTAAAAGAATGACTGCATTGAAATAAATTGGGTGACTTCACTGTAAAATTATTATATTGTGGCTTGCGTATTGGTGAATTTCGTGACAGGTCTGTCAGAATCATGAGCTACATGCAACACTGGGAAGCAACAGTATTGTTGACAGAGTACTGGGGTAGAGTTTTTGTTCGCATTGAAGTGCAGGCTAAAAGGTACAATAGCTGTTATATTCAAGAGTCAAGAAAAGGTAGAATTGACAAAAATATAATGGATCACATGGAATCGTCATACTCAAATTAGCAGATAAAATTCATTGAGATGCACAACATGCGAATTGTCTCACAGTTACAGGTACACTTGAATTTAGCAGCATAACGGCCGCTACAGACAACCCCTTAACAGCGATGGAGGTCTCCCATGATCAAGACAAGATAGCCGGGTACGAATCGAACTTCTACATGCAGAATTATTTTGAGTACGAACAAGGTACTGCAGAACCATTTGTGAGAGGCAGACTTAAATCAGCTATGGACTTTTGGAAGTTCATAGAGGCAAATCCTGAGGTATTACAGGTGATTTCATCTGGTTATAAGCTACCATTCTTTTCTACACCTCCCCCACTTGTTAGTAAGAACAATAAGTCGGCATTTAATCATGCAGAATTCGTTGAAGGTGCAGTCAAAGAATTGTTAGCGAAGCAACTCATAGTTGAAAGATTTTCTGTGCCTTGTGTTGTTAATCCACTTTCAGTATCTATAAACAGTACAGGTAAAAAGAGGCTGATTCTTGATTTGAGGTATGTAAATCAATTTCTCTGGAAGGAGAAAGTTCGATTTGAGGATTACAAAGTGGCATTAGAATACTTCAAGAAAGGAGATTTCATGATTTCTTTTGATTTAAAGGCAGGCTATCATCATGTTGAAATCTTTCCCGAGCATACACAGTACTTAAGTTTTTCTTGGGAGTTAGAAGGCCAGGAGCGTTATTTCTCATTTCAAGTACTTCCGTTTGGATTATCTACAGCTCCGTACATATTTACAAAATGCCTTAGGCCTTTAGTAAAGTATTGGAGAAGCAAGGGCGTTTGTGTGGTAGTTTATTTAGATGATGGTTGGATTTGTACTCGGTCCAAGTCAGAGTGTGTCACCGTTTCGAAAGCTGTGAAAAGTGACCTTCTAGCCGCAGGGCTGGTGCCTAACAAGGAAAAATCGGTGTGGGTCCCTTCCTCAAAAATTGATTGGTTAGGGTTGTCGTGGGATGCTGACGAAGGTTCAATTCGTGTCACAGAACGTAGAGTTTCAGACGTCCTCAAAACTATTGCAGATATCCAAAAATCATTACCCTCCGTGACAGCCAGAATGCTGGCTTCGTTAGCAGGAAAACTGATTTCCCTCGGTCCAGTTGTGGGTCCCATTGCGCAACTTCAGTCTAGATTCTTACACTACGAGATCGTGCAGCGGCATTACCATTGGGATAGGACTTTCAAGTTGGCAAGAGATAGCGGGGTAATTGAAGAGATTTTCTTTTGGAAACGAGAATTGGTTAGCCTAAATAAACGTTATATTTTTGACTATTCCTTACCACAGGTCATCATGTTTTCGGATGCAAGCCACTCAGGTTGTGGGGCTTGGACAGCAGAATGCGGAGGCTTACAGTTTAGACAAACATGGACAGCCGATCAAGTAGGTAGAAGCTCCACATGGAGGGAGTTAAAAGGCGTGGCACTGGCCGTGAAAGCCTTTATTCCAAGAATCACGGGTAAAACGGTGAAAGTGTTCACTGATAACAAAGGTGTAGTTTCTATATTGAGAAAAGGCAGCATGGTACAAGTTTTACAGGAATTAAGTTTGGAGGTTTTCAGAACGTGCAAAACAGAAAATATTGATTTGAGTGTACAATGGGTTCCCAGGAAGGAAAATGCTCTGGCTGACGAATTGAGTAGGGAGATGGATTTTGATGACTGGGGTATCGCGCCCACATTTTTCGAGTTCATAGATGGTATTTGGGGTCCACACACTGTAGACAGATTTGCGGATGATTTCAACTGCAAAGTTCCGATATTTAATTCGAAATATTGGTGCCCTGGTACTAGTTTGGTAGATGCTTTCTCCACAAATTGGTGTATGGAGAACAATTGGCTTGTTCCCCCAATTTATCTGGTAAGCAGGGTGTTAAAACACGTCAAAGAGTGTAAGGCTAAAGGTACATTAGTTATTCCAGTGTGGCCGTCTGCACCCTTCTGGCCATTGCTTTTTTCATGCAGTAGTCCTTGGGCGAGCCTAGTTTCTAATTCAATGCAGTTCAGTGACCCAAATAACATTTTTGTTAAGGGTCGCAATCAGAATTCGTTATTTGGTTCAGACAAGTTGAGGAGTGATGTACTCTGTGTCAGGCTAGATGGCACTTTGTAAGCAGTTGTTGTCGATAATCGTAAATCGCTACAACATTCTGTACAGTACAGAAAGGGAGTTATAAATCCACTGGGTATACTCTCGAAGCTGCACCTCATGAGTAACGGAGGTAGAAGGTGAACTGTATTGGGCTATTCATTGGGAATGTCCGAATTGCATGCAGGAGAGGTCGATTGCAGGTAGTGATGATGATCTGCGTAAGAATTGTTTTTCTCACAGGAGAAAATATGGTTGTATATGCCTTTATTCTTCGTCCACAGGGATGTTTCGTATCATACAGAACTACAAGAAGTTATCCTGGCATCCAGGGCACCAAACACAGTCTCCAAATACAGGAGAGTCTTTGCAGCTTGGAGTGCGTGGTGCAGTAAAAATGGAGTCTCTGAAATTCCCAAATCTCATCATGACTTGGCAAGGTATCTCGTACACTTGCACAATACAGGTTCTCCTTATTCTACAGTAGAAGCTACTTTTTATGCAGTGAAATGGCACATCAATTGTTCGCCATCAGTCACACATAACCCCTGCGATACAAAGTTTGTGAAGTTAGTTCTAGACGGGATTAAACGACTTTCTTCTCATCAGGTCATACAGAAAGAGCCCATAACGGCTGAAATGTTACATAGAATTGTTGTACAATTTGGACAAAGTAATAATCTCATGGATATTAGAATGTGTGCGTTGTTGTTGATTTCCTTTGCTGGTTTTTTCAGAAACGAAGAACTTATTAATTTAAGATTGTGTGATACAAAGATATTTCCTTCCCATATTCAGTTTGAGGTACGTAGAAGCAAAACGGACCAATACCGTGAAGGAGCAAAAGTAATGGTGAGCGCCACTGGAATGAACACGTGTCCAGTTGCGATGTTGAGTAAATATGTAAAACTAGCAGGGTTGAGTGATTTTAGTTCAGACGATTTCCTGTTCAAACCACTTACTTTTAAGAGAAGTTCACAGTCTCATGTACCCAGAAAGGGAAAGCTATCATATTCTACCTGTAGAGATATTCTTAAAGGTGCTCTCAAGCATATTGGAGAGGATCCTTCCAAGTTCGGCCTACACAGTCTAAGGGCTGGTGGCGCAACAGCAGCAGCTGCTGTTGGCATTCCAGATCGTTTGGTCAAAAAGCACGGTCGCTGGAAAACAGACACGTCTAAAGACAGGTACGTGCAAGAAAGTTTGCATAACCAACTTAAAGTTTCAAGTAATATCGGATTATAAATGTACTAAATAAAATCCAAGTGTGAATCAATTATCGTAAGAAGTAAATTAATTGGCCCAAGCAGACAAGGCCAGAGCGTTCATTGGTTTTTTATAATTACTGAAATTATTTGGTACGGTTGTTAATGGATTGAATGGACAAGACAATAAAGAGAAACACAGAACAATTTCTGCATTTGCCCGTTCTTTAATCCTTGACTTGGGAGCACGGACTCCGTCGGCTGCTCATCGAAGAACCGTGCTCCCCATATATATGTGTATTTAACATGTTTTGTTACAGCGAGGGATGACAGGCGTAATAGGAAATAATTTATTTCCGTTTGAGCTTGCGAATTAGGAAATAATTGTATTTTCCTATTGAATAGCAGGGAGTACTCGGCTGGGAGTGCTCTTTCTTATGCAGATGAGGAAGTGTTCTGCTTGAGTGGAGCTGTGCAGCAGCAAGGCGTGCAGGCAGCCATTGACGGTTTTCACCACAGCCGATACGGACGTCCTTACTTTTCTCCAAGAAAAAGCAGTTGCGAAGTTCCAAGGACACCTTTTACAGAAGTGGTGTTTAATTATCACACACAGACAAAACACACGTAAGGTCTTTTAACTTTTTGTGATGAAAGTCAAAAGAAGGCGAGGTAAGAGTAAACAATGTGATATTATATAATCGATGTTGGTCGAGACTCACGGTGAGTTCAAAAAATTGTTAGTACGTTGTAAGTTCACGGACTCCGTCGGCTGCTCATCGAAGAACCGTGCTCCCCATATATATGTGTATTTAACATGTTTTGTTACAGCGAGGGATGACAGGCGTAATAGGAAATAATTTATTTCCGTTTGAGCTTGCGAATTAGGAAATAACACTGCTTATCAACAATTCACAAAGTAAAAGGGAAACATTAAGAGGGACGTGGTAGGGTGTCGTAGGGAAAAATACATTTTTTTCCCCGTTGGCTTAACTTGAGGTGTCTCGTCTGCTTATGGTCAAGAGAAATTGGAGACTGATGGAAAATAAGCAGGGCCTATACCTTATTAAAGGGTTCCTACAATGGTTTTTTTCTTAAGAAGTTCACATTTATGCAACTTTCTACTCCTCTTAAATGTTTGAAAAGTATTTGACATTCCTTTTTGGTTATGGAATGGCATCACAGTTTTCTCATGAATATCATAAATTTGCATTCGCATAAAAACAAAAAGACACCAAAATGATACCCTTGAAATGGTAAAACGAACATTGAACGTAAGGTTAATGGGCCGGACACAGTGCATTTTCAAGGATTGCATTTAAAAAAAAACCAAAAGCGGCAAAATTAACCTACCGAATTATTATCAAAAAGCTTACTTGGATTGGAGATCGAACTTGTAGACCTATTAACAACTCTAGACACCACGGGCCTTTATCCCGTCATCAACGTCAAGAAATTTAGGTGATTTCCAACGATACAAATGATTTTTTTTTATGATAGACGTTACGCCTAGCGGCCATCTCAGAGGGCATCTTTTGTTATTTTAATTCAGTAACAATGGATGCACAACTAGGTTCACTCATGCGAATCCCAGCAAAACAAAGGCATTGCCCTCTAACATGGCTGCTACGCATAAAGTCTATCACGGTTTCGTGAATAGGTTGTGCATGCGGGTTTTTCACTGTTTTCTCGAAAGGGGTGACGGTAATACACTGTGACCGAGCTGGGGAAAAAATGCGTGAAAAAAAGAAATGCAAATGATCCTTTGCCTTTTATCGGACCAAGTCAGAGCGGGCGAGAAACTATACAAAGTCTTTTTAAAAGGAATCCTTGTAAGTGCTTTAAAAACCAATCTATTGAAAAACTCGTTCGAACCCCCCCCCCCCCCGAAAACCCCCCGAATATTTTAAACAAAATAATGCGGTACCATTACTCTATGGAATATCCCCTTACACAGCAAGGGTTTATGATGTGCGAGCAGATTCGGCGATTAATTATGCAAAACAAGACTGCGTCTGTAGATTCTGACCATTCAACGGGCGCCTTTTTAACGTAACTTTACAAAAACATGGCATATAAATTGACCAATCAACAGCTCAGTCCACATTTCTGATGGAAACGACGTCAAAGTTTAAAAAGTCGACTCCGATTGGCTGGCGCGCGGGGGTCGCATAAATGTGTATGTTAGGATTTATCAGACGTTCGACCATGGCTCCAGCTCGGCACATGGCTCTCAGACTGGGGTACCATTTGAAAGTTTTTAAATGCTTCGACAATTTGTAATCAAGAGTATCCGAAGAAAATATATGTTGTCAAGTGCGCCCTCTGTTGGTACATTGACGATAAATAATTGGCTTCGTTCCACTCTGATTTTAAAACGCTCTAAAAAGGTCACAAACGGTCAAAATTTCCTTTCACTCCCCCTGACATACTTTTAACAAACCAATGGGGGTCTTGACCAATATTGAACCAAGTAATAGCATGGCTCAAAATGATAGAATTTTGTGCGACCGTCGGCAATTGTGCCGCCCTGAAAAAACTGTCTTCCCCCCCCCCAAATAAAAATGACCTTGCTACGCCTCTGTAGCTCCTAGACGCCCTATCGGGAAAAGGATGCGATGAAGGAAAGTTGCTCCTGGTGCCATACCGAACCCTTCACGACGAACGAATGATTTTACGCATTCCGTGGGAGGGATTTCCTTTGGATTTTTTCGCCCACTTTCGCCAGTCCCCGACCAATTAAAGCGCAAGGGAAAATTTGCTGAATACGAGCTTTGACAGTACAAGAACTCGGTTAAGACGACCGCTTTTTTGGGAGCCCGGTTACGTGGATATGCATTGATATCAATTTATTTACAACGAACATTAAACAAAATTGTGAAAGATGCATTCGTGTGGTTTTTCAGTGAGACCACTCAATTTAGAGAGGTTGTACGTTCACTACGTTGCGGTGATAACGCTTTTAATGCTAAATCCTGTGCTGGTGTTTCCATGCCACAAAGCACTTCAGCTGTTTACGTCTAGTGCCGCTAGAGGGAGCTTTTTAAAAGACAGTCAATAGTTCGCTCGTCCTGTTTGCAGGGCGAGGGGTACGAGCGAAAGTCAATAGAGCCTGAAAGTTGAACCCTGGTGGCGCACTTCCGTGAAAGTCGGAGTTTTTAAAATTATTTTTGGTACATTGATTTCTTAAGAAAATCACCCTCGGAAACGGCCTTTGTGAAATTGTTACTAGCATCTCAATTTATGGAAACTGAAAAATCGCATGACATGAAAGAGAAATATCGTGCCAAAAATTGACCTCTCACTTCCGAACATTTGTAATACATGTGGACTAGTGGAACTCGGAACACCTGTACAAAGATGAAAATTTATGAAATAATTTGTGGCAGTCCCTGGGTAAAAACTAAAACTGGAAAGGAGACTTAAATGTCTGTTGGGACACACCTCTTTTTTTTCAAAAATAAACTTGAAGGACTAATTCTCATTTCAAACAAATCTAAAATGCTCGTTGGTAAGAACTGTATTAAAACAAGCCTGACTAAATGTAGAATCCATCGAATGTAGGTAGGTAAATCTTCGCGTCGTTATCATCTTAGTTCTCACGCAAGTGAAAACAATTGATTTTCCACGTGATGGCTGGAAGCTTAGGCAGCAGCGTATCCAGCTTTTGATGTTGGGGGGGGGGGGGGGTACTGCACATCCGCGCCGAAATGTAGACATGGTTTTTTTTTCTCCCAACACTTGCCCTGACACTGACCATTGGTCATTTTTATTGGGGTTATTTTTTTTTTAAAGGGCACTTGCACATCCGTTGTGAAATGTAGACAGTTTTTTTTTCTTCTACGGACACTTGGCCTCCGTCAAATCAAAAAGCGTGGAGGGGGGATGGTCCCATCTGTCGATGGGGGCACTGTTCAAAACCGACAATTATGCACACAAAGGGCCAATATATGTTTGGTTTTTTTTTCAGGGCGATACAATGCGAAATTCAGTAAAAGGCATCCAAAACGGCAGATGCCACAAAAAAAGGGAACCACTTTTTAAAAAGGCACTTCTTTTTTAAAAAGGGCACTTGATCAGAAAAAAGGCACTTCTTGAAACTGGTGGTGGTGGTGGAGGAGGAGGAAGGGGCATTTTGGTCAGAAGCGGTGGAAGTGGTGGTGGTGTTTTGCCTTGTATTCATATTGTAACTATTTATTATGCTTTCTCGGCACACTCTGAATTATTAGCATTACAGATTCACAATGGTATTATATAACAGGGGCTCCTAGATCCTAATGACTAGGATTGGAATAAGCTGATTAGTCCAAAAGAAAGACAAACAAATCCATCTGCAATATTCTCATTCAAAACTAATAAACCACGCGGGGTGATATTCAGTACCAAAGAGGTGGTCCTCAGAGGATGTTTGATGTTTAGGCCTAAACTAAATTACAACCGTCGTTTTGTTGTTTATCGTTGGAACACGCTTTTAAATACGATTCTAAGCTTAATTATATTGAGAAACAGGCCATATCATGTCTTCGTCATGCTAGGTTGAGCTATGTCATGACGTAACAAACTGTATGGTTTGTAAAATTTTCAAGTCCACCCATACCCGTATTTTTGTCCGACAGTAGTCGGTGGTGGGCGTTTCGTTGTGATTGACATTAATTATGCATTTTGTGGTATAACTCATCCCTGGATTATTTCAAAAACGTTGTATATGGCCTGTGTATCAACATAATGAAGCTAAGTATTCCAAACAGCAGCTGTCTTAAAATACAAATTTACCTTACAACCACTACTTTTGGAATTTGTGTTTTTTTAATTGCCCCCCCTCCTACGGTTTTCGGGTGGGGTGATCCTGTGTGCTCTACGTATTACATAATGATCATGCATCTATCAAGCCAAATACCAATGTAAGATATCAAAACCGTCATCGGTAAACATGCGTTTTTAATATTTCTCCCTTTGAAAGGTATATTCCAAAATGTTGTTATATTTGAATGGTGTATTCTATTTTCGTGTTTGTTTTGGTTGATTGACGTTTTACATAATTATAGACATTATCTGCGTAGAGGGTTCAATACCTGAACGAAATGCTGCGCTTTTCAAATGCGGTAAACCAACAGGTGCGAACGAAACTATCATTGCTTTAACGCTGTGAGATATTTCTATATAGAATTAGGGTGGAGCGGTGGGCCTTCCTTCTATTGTCTGTGTTGTGACACTGTGCCCCGGCCAATGAATTGAAAAGGCCGTGGCGTAAGTTATTCATTCAAGGTATTAGGCTCTTTATAATGTGCCCGCCTCCTATTCATAACCCGAACGTAAAAGTAACTTATAGCTATGCCACGTGACAGGGAATTGGGCAATCACTGAGAAGATAACAAACGTGCATGGACGTAAATGTTACGTACTTAGGGGCAATTAAGAAACGTACCTATTGGTACGAAAAAAAACGAATGTGAAAGGTCGTAATTAAAATTCGTTTTTACCCATCTCCAACTGATTATCATCATGTTTTTCTTGTGGAATGCCAAGATAAAATTCCAACTTGAATGTTTCTTGGGGTGATTACGGTTAGAAATCATTATGTCAAAAATTATTGCAAGAGAAAGGGCAACCCCGTGTAAAATGGCCATAGAAGGGCCGCAGAGGGGTCCGGAAGCTCAAAGACAAAATGACGTACTTCTAGGCTTTATAGGCGTTTGCGGTTCTCGTGCCGTAATGCATGTATGTGTTTTAATGTGTGTTTTCTCATTTAATTTAGCTTTCGTAAACATATACATGTACATAGTTCGATGGAAAAATACTTTAATTTCGTTCTACAATGTCTTTGGGCTCAATTGTTGATTTCAATTTCAAATTTGCACCAAAAGATTTCACTTTTTGTGTAGTGTATTTCATAAATGTATCCGTATTCTAATTCTTCCTGGTGACAACAAATTAGTCTGGTGTGGATTGATCACTTTTTTGGCCATTCATTGAATGCTTTTGTCATTTCATTTCATTATTAGCAAGCAGAAACGTTGCGGATATAAATATATCCGATATTTTTTACTTTCTTTGAGTTACCAATTTGTCAATTTGTGAGATTTTTATCCTGTTCTATTCTTCAGTGAGAATGGGTAATTTTTCATTAATATTCTGTTAATGTGCTCTATAAGTTCCTATTAAGATAAACGTGAAAATCATAAAGGGCATTAACATAAAACATATTCATCGTCGTTTTGCGTTGATTTCGCTTTCATTTGAATAAAAGGTAAACAGAAATACATGTAGGCCGTACTTGCTGTAGATTCATTATTTCATGTAAAGGAGCATTGAATTGGGCACGGACACTGAGCAGCTTTATTATAGCGACGGACGGTAATTTTCATCTTTCAATTACGTCGCTTACCGTGCATATGCACGTACTGAATGAAAAATTAACCAATGCACTAAAGTGAATGACCAAAAGAAACCCAAGACACTGCCAATTTCCACACGAGACGAAGTTGCCGAAACTATAGGACTGTGATATAATGCTTCATTCTTGAACTACATTTAGGGTTGGCGATTTTTAAAAAAAAATTTAACAACACAGATTTTTAAAATTTAAATCTGATTTGTTTTTATTTCAATTGGAATTTCAATCGGATTTTTAAATTTTTTTTTTTTTAACTTTCAAAGGATTGATTTGTCTCAGAATTTGTCTAAATCTTCCCATGCACCCTTACACCCACCAACAAGGAGTTTCTAGGTTCTCTAATACCCATCATCCACAAAATTCATTTCAGTTTGGGGGGGGGGGGGGGGGCAAAGTCGGCTATGCCCCCCCCCCCAAAAAAAAAGAACCCACTTTTTTTTAAAGTGACGTCGCAAAAAAGGCAGTACACCACCATCTTTTCCTAAACAAAAAAATGTCAAAGTGGTCAGAAATTGCCTCAGATTGCGCCACAGAGCATCTAGAATCCAAAAATATTTTCGGGCCCTTAAGCGGGCCCCGAACACCACGCCGTATTCTTTTGGACCCACTTTTTGGGGCCCCTGCCCCTTCAAAAAAAATTGTGTTCTGGATCCGCCCTTGTTTATAGGGTCGTCTTATCTTATGAATATTGTGCTAATTTGTATATAGTCTTTCAATGCAATGTCTTCTCGATTAATACGAGTGTCGGCCTAGAGCCATAGTTTCGAGGAAGAAAACCGCTATAGAAACAGATTTGAAAAGACACGTGGGTAGTTTTAATTTAAAAACAATAACTTATTTACATAAAATAATTATACTTCCAAGCCTCGACGACTTTTTAAAATACTTTGGGGTCTTGAAATAGAGTGGTGAACTGGGGAGCAATAAACTGATGCTAAAATAAAAAGGTCCTGAACATAAAAAAAAAAAATAGACCTGCATCTTTTGTCAGTCGTTTATCCTAGAGAGTAGTAGGTATTCGTATCTTGTGTAGACCTACTTTGCGTGTTAAATTTAATTAGTAGAGAAATCTTTTAGACGAAAGTTCATGATCTATGCACGCGCGCGGGAAATTGGGTTTGCGCGTTTCCTTTCAACGACTGTTTCATCAAGCGCTAAGAACAAACATGAAACAGGCATCAACTTGGTAATTTTGATGCGTCTTGCTTAGGATGCGTTGAATGATATCGGTCTTAGGACACGTCTTAGCTAGGATTGATCTTAGTGCGGGGACTCATCTTCAGTCCTAAGATGAGTTGTAATGTTTTCTTTTTAATTATAATTTTAATCGCCCACCATAAGGCCAGATGTCCACTCAAGGTGCGGGCTACCAAGGAAATATAGAGGGAAAAAGGTACAGAGAGAGACGATATCTATTCACATGTCTTTTGAACAGGGATAGATTATAAGTTGGTGGAAAACAGGATTCGGGTAAGGGATTTCAAAGTGCAACAGTACAAGGAAAATAGCTACAAGAATATCTCACAGTACTGGCCTTTGGAACAGTGATGAGAGGAGATTGCCAAATGTAAACTCCGAGTGAAGGTGCGCTCCGAACGGAAGGGACAACAAGTGAGGGAGTATCTGAGCACATACCATGATAGTATAGCACAGGCTAGGAGAAGCAGCAGAACGTCTAACAGAAAGAGGTTCTAGGATACCAGGTCCAGTCCTAGCTCGCACTGTTGGATTCTGTCAAGAAGGGACAAGTAACAGACCAAAAACAGAGATACATGACGACTTTCGTGAAATTGGCCCCTGGGCTCCCAGTAACGCGTAGGCCTGTACGCTCTGAAGGATTCGTTTATTTTTTTTCTACACCCACATCGGTAAAAGAACTTGTCTGGGGTGTAAAACGCCGCTACGCTCGACTCAAGCCTTGCATTTCAGAACCTTCAGAAATGTATGCTGTACGAAAACGCCTGGAGGGGCTTTCTAAACATACAGTATACGTTATGCATGCGGCGGGCTTTCTAAATTTTAAAATGAGCTTTTTGGGTCAGGTCCTCCAGGTCGATGGCATCAAGTCTGATTTTGAAGTACTTCAAGTCGGCCGTCTCTTTCATGTCAGTTGGTAGACGATTCCATTTCCGTTATGGTGTATGGGTAGAGTGAGAACTTGTAGCAATCTTTGTAAACTGTTATTCTTTTAAAGTTATTTGGATGATTATTTCTGGATTGTCTGTTTTGGGTTGTTTCCTCCTTTGTGAACTTGAGGTGGTCAATGTTAGATGGAGCTAGATGGTTCAGTTCTTTGAAGATGATGGTTAGACGAGATTCCAAACGTCTAACATCAAGTCGTTCCCACTCGAGTTGTTGACACTGGTTTCACGTCTGTAATCGTTGGCGACAAAGCGTGCTGCCCTGCTTTGAACTTTTCAATTGTTTGTATGTGGGTCTGTTTGTGTGGGTCCCATATGTGGCTGCAGTGCTCTAATTTGGGTCGAACAGGTGTCTTGTAGGCAGTGGCTTTGGTCTTTTCATCACAGCATCTCAAGTTTCTTTTCAGAAGACCAAGAATCTTATTTGCTCCAGAAGTAACCTGGTTGATGTGTTTGGACCAGGCAAAATCTTTTGTCAGCTCCACTCCAAGGTATGATTGTTGACTCACTTCCTGCAGATTGGCATCTCCCATTGTGTATTGGTGAGTGATCGGGTTTTTCTTATGTGGCATATGCATTTTGAAACACTTTGAAGCATTGAAGCTCATTTGCAAAGATTTCTCCCATTCACCCAGTTAATGTCGCGAGTTATGTTGTAAGGCAACACAGTCGTTGTTTGAAGTTATTTCCTTGTACAAGATGCAGTTATCTGCGAATAGGCGTACCAGCGAGTTTACTGAGTCTGCATGGGAGGTCGTTAATATACATGAGAAATAGTAACAGTCCTAAGACTGTTCCTTGAGGAACTCCGGAAATAACAGGTGTGTTTGGAGATTTTTCTCCATCAACAATGACAGTTTGATGACGCATGGTTAGAAAACAATTAAGCCAGTCTTTGATGTTATTTCTGATTCCAAGGTGATGTAGTTTAGTGAGTAAGCGTTTGTATCGAACGCTTTACTGAAGTCCATTATTATAAGGTTGACTTGGCTTCGTTTGTCAAGAATCCTACCAAGATCTTCAGTTAAAGCTGCTAATTGAGTTTGACATGATCTTTCTTTCCGAAATCTTTGTTGACGGTCAGTAAGCAGGTGGTAATGGTCAACATGTCCCATTATGTGGCTGTGTATGATATGTTCAAGTAACTTGCAGGTAATACAGGTCAAGGAAACCGGATGATAGTTGGCAGGGCTGGTCCTGTCACCTTTTTAAAAAATTGGTGAAACATTTGCACTCAGCCAATCCTTAGGTAGCATCCCACTGTCTTGACTTCTGAAAAATCTTCTGAAGTATTGGGGCGATTGATTCCGAGCACTCCTTTAAGACTCTGGCAGGGATATTATCCGGCTCGGATGCCTTGTTTAATACCTTGAGGTTCTGAAGCAGTTTCTCGACTCCAGGTGTTGTGGTGATCAGAGAAGGCAAGTCTGGAACTGAGCTGTGACCAACATCAGGGATGTTAGTCAGATCTTCTTTTGTAAAGATGGAACAAAACAGTTTGTTCAGGGCCTCAGCCTTTCCTTTGCACTAGAGATGGTTCGCCCAGCGACGTTCAAAGCAGAAATTTCAAACACTTCTTGTCTTGTGGTCTTGATGAAATTCCAGAATGGCTTAGGATTTTCGGATTGTAGACTGGCTCCTATGACATCCTTTACGTAAGTCTTGTACTGTTTCCGGATCGGTCAGTGCGAAGTCTCAGTAGCTTGAACTTGTCCTTGTGTACTCTGCTGTTACTTTTGCAAGCTTTCTTATAGAGGCGTTGTTTTTTTTGCGGATTTCTCTCTTAGTTGCACCAGTGATCCAAGGTTGGCTAAGTCTAGATGAACTCAACTTAGATGGGATATGCTGGCTCATTACTGCTTGCAAGGCATCTCTAAAAGATGTCCACAAATGATCAATGTCCATTTCTGCACTCTTTCATGTGAATGCTGGTCATTGAAGGATTTCATGTCATTTGCGATGTCAGGATACTTTCCCTTGTTGTAGAGAAAAACCTTCCTCCGGGGCGTTTGACAAATTTGGCTCTGATACTGGCATCGACTATAACAATATCATGGTCACTAATTCCAGCTTGAATATTTACTTTGTTAACGAAAGATGGAAAATTCGTGAAACAAAGATCCAAGATGTCTCTGGTTGGTTGATCCACAATTTGCAAGAGGTTGTTATCCATGGCGTTGTCTATCATGATTTTACTTGGTCCGGATATCTGCCGCTAGGCTTTCAAGTGTTCGTTGTCCACTCTACATCAGGCAAGTTAAAATCACCAAGCAACCATATGGCTGCCTGTCTGGGGATTTTTTTCAATGCTATTTTCCAGTTGTCTCATCTGGGCATTGTCCGTTTGTTGTGATCTATAAAAGGCTCCGATGTACACGGGGGATACACCCTTCACATGAATACTCGCCCATATCGCTTCGCAGTCACTTTAGAGTTCTGTTTCCTCCTGAACAACCAATGTATGTTTAATTGCTCGAAATACACCAACATAGGAGTCAGATCCATCCTTGCGATAAACGCTGAAGTTAGATGAAAAAACTTCACCAGAGGCGATGCTTCCTTTTAGCCAGGATTCTGTACCCACGATTACATCTGGGTCCTCAGTATCGATAAGGTCATGAAGGTTTGGGAGTTTAGCTCGTAAACTCTGACAATTCAAGTTCAATATATTTTTAAGTGTTTTTGTCTAGATGTCTTCTTGACGGGCTGTTGCGTAGTCTGTCTGATTGGGGTTGAGGTGGTGGTTGGGTCACTACTGCTTAGATTAGAAATGCCTATGGTTTCATTGCTGTCCAGGCTAGAAAGTGATTCAAAGCTGTTGGAGGTACTAAGACTACTCAGCGATCCAAAAAGGGAAGTGTCCCAGTTTGGCAGACCACAGCTGCAGCAAATTCATGAATAAGATTGATGATCCTCAAGAATTTTGTAAATGTTTCTGTCCATTTGCATGCATTCAACATTCAACATGAAACCAATCGTTGCATTGATCACAGTGGAGACATTCTTGCCCCCATTTCGCTGCTTTATTGCAAATCAGGCAGGGAAACTTCGGTTGGTATGGACCAGGATTAGATGCTATGGACCAGGATTAGATGCAACATCTCCTGCAAGGATGATGAGGAGTGCAGCCTTAGTGCTGACTTGCTTTTTCAGGTTTAACACAGGAAATATCTGTTGCTCCGTCTTTGAGTACTGGTGTGACTTGGAATTCAGAAAAACATGGAACTGACTCACCGGGGTCTGTAGGCCAAGGTTATCCATCACAGTTACGGGTGCTGACCAATGTTCAACAAAGTGTTCAACAAAATTCACTCTACATAGTCTCAGCATCATGAGCATAATGGACGACATGACATAAGTCCAGGATGCTTGAAGGGTTGCCATTATTGCACAATGTATGTGGGTCGGAGATAGCGATGACGCAGTTAAAATAGCCGCACGGTTTCCAAAATGGCCGCCGGCACGAAAAACACCAAGAGTTAAAAAAGAAACTCGAATTTATTCCACCAAAAGTTAGTTTAAAAGTGTTAATGCACAGACCAGCGAAGAACGGAGTTGATAGTTGACAACAAGAATCGAAAATAAAGTGCTGAACTAAAGATATAAAAGGTTAAAAACGGATAAAAACGCGAAAATCGCGGAGCTAAAAAAATGGCTGCCTGCAGCCAGCATTTGTGACTTCAATAACCACGGTACAATTACTGTAACGCCCGAACCCTTGGGGGATCCACAAGGCCAAATCCCTTATTAACGGCTGCCTGAGGACCGTATTGAACGAGCAGGCTACTAGTATCGGAATAGTTTCTGGGTGCCGGTGAAGCATCAATATCCGACTCCATGAAATATGGACTCGTTGGTAGTATTGCGCATGCGTAAGCATAATTAATAGCCATAGGCCTAGGAGAATGACTTGTCTTGGGATTAACCAATAATAGGGAAAAAGGAGTCCGATTTTCACAGGAGTCGGATTTTCATATGACACCGGTACGAAACAAGTGTCCCAATAATAAGCCAAACCTGAGAACGGATCTACTGTCTGTTCTGAATGATTATTATCTACGTTAAAAAATCTGCAGATATCTAAGTAAGCTCTGTCACAGTGATCTAATATCGATGGTTGAGCCCTTATTTGTTTCTTTTGTGCGCCGAAATTATGGGCATTATGGTTCGTTGTGATAGGATTTTAAGGGGAATTCAGGTAGATGGCAGAGAATATAGACTTTCTCAGTATGCTGATGATACAGTATTATTTTCAGACGGTTCAGAGCGTTCTTTTGATAGAGCCTTTAAGATTCTTGGCGATTTTGCAAGTATTTCTAGTCTTAAAGTAAATATTGATAAAACCAATGCTGTGTGGATTGGTGGTAATAAGGTCGACAGAAAGGTCTATGTGATCACATTAATGTGAAGTGGGTTGGTCCTCAAGATTGTTGTAGGGCACTTGGTATTGACTTTTCTACCAACCTTGATCATATGACGACTGTGAATTATAACAGGGTTTTTTATTCTACTTGTAGTTTAATTGAACAGTGCATGGTGTAGAAGAAATTTAACCGTTCTTGGCCGTGTCGCAATAGTGAAGTCGCTTATATTTTATCCAAATTTACTTTCCTTATTATGTCACTCACTGACCCACCGTCGTATTTAATTAAGAATCTGAATGTTATGTTGTATAAATTTATTTGGAAAGGTGGCGATAGAGTTGCTAGGAATCAGATGATTCAGAATTACAGTCATGGGGGAGTTTAGATGGTTGATTTGCGATCCTACATTAGTGCTCTTAAGTATACTTGGATCCGTAGATTTTTGAACAAGGGCGGATCTGGGGGGGGGCCAAAGGGGGCCATGGCCCTCCCCCCCCCAAAAAAAACCCGAAACTATTTCTTTTTTTTATGTGACGTCGCAATAAAGGCAGGCAAGAGAACACCAACATCTTTTCCTCAAAAAACATTGGTTAAAGTGGTCCGAAATTGCCTCAGATCGCACCACAGAGCATCTAGGATCCAAACAAATTTCGGGGCCCTTAAGCGGGCCCCGAACCCCACGCCGTAATTTATTGGACCCACTTTTTGGGGGACCAAAATTTTGTTTGGCCCCCCCCCCCCCCAAAAAAAAAAAAATTGTGTCTCGGATCCGCCCTTGAACACTAAGGCCTCGGGTTGGCCCAATTTGTTTTGTAAGATTGCTGAAATGGAGAATGTGCTTTTTATGGAAGGTGGCCACTCTAGTATTGTCCATTCACTTAAGAGGGCAGCTCATCCAAACCAGTTTTGGATTGATGTTCTCAATGCTTGGAGTTCTTTTGTGCAATGCCATGTGCCAGTTAATCAGAATGATCCTCTTAGCAATGTTTTGTGGAAAAACCACAGAATTACGATTGGTAACAATTTCATTTTTTTTTACAAACACTGGGCCAACAAAGGGGCTATCTTTGTGTCTGACCTACTTGACGATAAAGGGGCTTTTTGAGCTTGGAGGGCTTTATGTTAAAATTCAGTATTAGGACTAACTTTCTAGAGTATGGCGGTGTCGTCAAGGCCGTCAAAAATTCTTTTCGTAATTACTTAAAGAGGTGAAGTCAACTATTTGCTTTCCTTTTATCCCATTTAATTTTGAGATACTCTTGCTAGATAAAAAAAAAAGGTTCTACCCGTATCTATCATAATTTTACTTCAGTGAAAAAGGTTGCAAGTAAGTTCAATGATAAATGGGAAACCAAATTGAGTATCAATTTCCCTGCCACTAAATGGTCGGTTTTCTGCAGTATGCCCTTTACGATTACTTGTGATACAAAATTACGTTGGTTTCAATACAGATTGGTTCATAGAATCCTGGGCGTCAATTCTTATTTGGTAAAGATTGATAAAGGGGAGAACGACTTGTGTTCTGTCTGTCATGTAGAAAATGAAACTCTGATTCACTTATTTTGTACTTGTGAGATTTCTATATCGTTCTGGAACCAAATTAGTGAATGAATTAAGAAGACCTTAAATATTAATGTGCCTGTAGATTACGAGATAATTTTATTTGGCATACTTCTCCTATGCCATTACTATATTTACAAAATGAAGATGAATGGCAGCAAACCGTCTCTTTTAGTATTTAAGAATGAGCTAAAACGATACCATGTATTTAGAAAAATTCATATTTACTACAAATGGTAATCTTGCTAAATTTAATGCGAAATGGGACCCATTGTCTCTTTTATGTAATGATTAATTTTTTATTTGTTTATACTTATTGTAAAACGCAAGAGAAACGTTTCATCTAAATAAATAAGTTTCCCCTGAGGGAGAATATAAAATATAGAGAGCATACAGTATATATTATCGCCCGGTATGGGACAAGTCTTGAGGTACTCTGATATTTTTCTTATCGTGTAATAAACTTGAAACTTGTAAATGCGAGATGTGATTTGATCGTTCCAATTTATAGAATCGAGACTTAGACCGCAAGCGGTACTGCACCACACTGCAAAATTGAGTTGGTTTTGATAAAACGCCATCGGATCGGAATTGTATCTGTTTACGATTTCGTCTGTTTTAACCGTTGTAGGGTAACCGATAATCGAAGAAAAAAAAAATCGGGGAAACTCGCGGTAAAAGGACCGTTATAGACCGCATCAGAGATGTAGTGCCTTGATGCTGGGCCTTGGCCTTAAGGCTGCCTTAAGGCTGGATTTCAGGGCCTTGGCCGTGGCCTCGAGGCTCGAGGGCAAAAGCCTTGGCCTTGGCCTTGGCCTTGAGGGTTCAGGGCCTTGCAATTTTGAGTCAAGGCTCTTCAAGGCCCATAGATTTTTGCATTTTCAAGATAAATCTGTTCGAAATTTTGCTGTTACCATTTTAATCGTATTACCATGGAGGAGGGAAGCACCCTATAGATTTGTGTGTTGGGCACACTTCCACTTTTGTAGCATCACATTTTGTTACCATTGTAGTAGATTTGCTGCAAAAATATTCCGTACACTTGTGGGGCTAATGAGATGATCACTTTAATTGCATATAACTATGGAATAGATCTGATTGGTTGTATATGTCTCCCTGATAAGTGCTAAAGATTTGCATGTATCTGTTTTAGATAATGCTGATATTTCTGACCATGTTGGGCCAGCAAATAAAAATTTCCCAAATCAGTTTCTTGGATCCCCCTTTTGTTACACGCGGCGAGAATTGTGTGTCAATATAGAAGTAAATCATTATTTTGTTTAGTTAAACCATATTGAAGACCTAAACTTATACTTTAATAGATACAGTGCAGTCATAAAACGGTGTAGGCCTATGCGAGCATGTTGATTGCAATTAACGAAATGTTGTTCTTCGTAACGAGCAATTCGTGATGATAAGGGCGGATCCAGGGGGGGGGGGGCAAAAGGGGCCATGCCCCCCCCAAAAAAAAACGAAACAATTTTTTTTATGTGACGTCGTAATAAAGGCAGGCAATGAGTACACCACCATCTTTTCCTCAAAAAACATCGGTTAAAATGGTCAGAAATTGCCTCAAATCGCACCACAGAGCATCTCGAATCCAATTTTTTTTCGGGGCCCTTAAGCGGGCCCCGAAGCCCAAGCTGTAATTTTTTGACCCACTTTTTTTTTTTGGGGGGGACCCAAAATTTCTTTGCCCCCCCAGAATTGTGTTCTGGATCCGCCCTTGCGTGATGATGTGTCACTCATGTGACTATAATTAGTTCTATATCAGTGGTCATTTCATAAAACAGGGCCTTGGCCTTGGCCTTGGCCTTGAGGGTTAAGCCTTGGCCTTGGCCTCGAGTCTTGAGGGTCAAAGCCTTGGCCTTGGCCTTAGCCTTGAGGGTCAAAGCCTTGGCCTTGGCCTTGAGCGTCAAAGCCTTTGCTCCAAAACTGGACCGCATTGACTACAATATCGAGTTGACTCAAGTCCATTTTTATCAATAATAAAAAAAATGTTTGTTATATTAAATACAATGAAAGGTTTAACGTATCATACATTTGACATGAAAAAGAGCGAGCATAGTTTTAGCTATCGGAACTCATAGATAACAGGCGCGGCGATCTGTGCATAAAACTTGGAACAATTGGAGTTCATCTATTAAGAAAAACGAGCAGCTTTTTAGTCGTCACCAGAGGCCGGTAATTTGGTGTACATTGCTGGGGGAGAAATTATTGTCGATCCCGGGGAATATAATTTCGGTTGGTTTGTGAATTTATTGATAACTTAATCTGGTGAGCCACAGACTGGCATGACCACTCTCACAGATTAGAATTACGTATCAAAGTCCCATGCTATCGCTCGAAACTATACCCAAAACCATTGCCGACTTATTTGGGTGAAACAAGGTTGGCTAGAATACGGTGGGGAGTGTATTTGTGTATTTAATATCAATCCTTATAGTCAGGTGGCTTAGACCCAATGTTTGACAAGATCGTGACCGACTGGTCCAAAGCACAAAGACTGGGCAGATAGCTTCTTACAGCCCTATATAACATATTTAAAAGGGGTGACACCTGAAATTCTCTTGGGAAGGGTGCCTAATTTGCAAAAATAGTAAATACCTACCGTGTAATCTATTTGTTCCCATGTTTGGGTATATTTTTTATGTTTTTATTTTTTGAAAAGTATATTTTGGTGATTCTACTTACACATCCTTTCCTCAATAACATTTTCTAAAGCATTAAAGTGACTGGATAATTATGAGGACATAGTAACGATCCAAAATGGTTATTATTATACCCTGAAGTTGCGCGCATTTACCTTGTCTCCAGATATCATCAAGTAGTCTTGCCGAACCTTAGTATTGATGAGCTTCAATTCACCAAGTTGCTTACTGGCACAGTTACCCTATTAAAACTATTTGGAAAATCATGTGAACAATGATTACATTGTGACATTTAGCCCAGAAAACAAAAACGGACAAAAAACGAGGCGTCCGTAAATTTGGCTCAAATGTAGGTGAAGGGTTGCCCAACGTGGGAGTTCAAGGAAATCCCTCAAATTATTGTAAACAACAATAATCTGTTATTTTGGGGGATTTCATTGAACTTGTTCAAGTCCCCCACGTTAGGCAACCCTTCGCCTAAGTTTTAGCCCAATTTACGGACACCTCATTCCCCCCCTTTTTGGGGGTTTTGGGCTAAATATCGAGATGTTATAATTTTTTACATGATTTCCCATTTTTGTTAGGGTAACTGTGCTAGTAAGTATACCTTTGTGAATTTGAAGCTCATCAATACTGAGGTTTGGCAAGACTACTTGATGATATCTGAGGAAAAAGGAATTTGCGCAACTTTAGGGTATAATATATATTATGTCCTCATAATCATCAAGTCTCTTATATGCTTTAGAAAATGTTATTTAAGTAAGGATATGTAAGTAGAGTCCAAAAATATACTTTTCAAAAAATATAAAAATGAAAATATACCCCATTATGGGAATAAATATATTACACTGCAGTTATTAACGATTTATGCAAAATAGGCACCCTTCCCAAAAGAATTTCAGGTGTCACCCCTTCTAAATATCTTATCTAAGGCTATAAGAAGCTAAGGCTTCTAAATATCTTATCTGGGGCCATAACAATCTATCTGCCAAGTTTGGTGCTTTGGACCAGTCGGTCACGATTCCGACCATACGCCACCTGACTATTACGACGCCGTATATGTACATTGCAATCATTTTCTTCTACAACAAATTTTCTAACGGAAAACATACAGTTCTAGATACTGTGCCCATATATGGTCCCAAGGATTTTATTTACGCCAGATACAAGACAACATCAAGAAACCTAATTAGCAGTACAATTAACGAACTCGCGTTTAACAAAACCAGTAATATAATCAAGGTAAACACATTCTATTTTTACGTTAAATTAACAAATTCGTAAAAAATCAAAAACTTTAATAAAAGGGGTTGAAAAACTAGTCTGCTTCCCAGACCTGACAATTTGCCCCGACTTCCAGACGTCTAAATTGTAGGTCAGACAGCCTCCGTGGCTAAAAATAAACATGACGACATTGACGGCCCTTTTTCAAAGCTCGGCTTTGTTTCCGAATTCACATTATGACATAACTTTTAATGTTCCGATCATATTTTTCAAAAACAGTATACCTGTTTCATATGTCATACAGTTTGATATTTCTGCAAGAAAATATTGATTAGTGTTGACCTGTAATCTTAAAAGTTAGGGACCCAAAATATCATCTAAGCAGGCGAAGCCAAAATGGAGACCACGCCGAGTTTTGGAAAATCCCGGTAACGGTCGTCAAATTCAAAATAGTACTAGTCTGGTTCCCAGACCAAAAGATTCTGACTATTCCTGATGAATCTTAGGTCAGGTAGCCTCCGGTAATACATTGTATTACAATTTACGTCACGTGACTAAAACAGGAGGAATTCCTCCTTTTCCCGAAAATTTCCGAAGTTTGCCGAATTCGTTTCGTCGGCAATCGGATAGTGCCCGAGTATTTCCGAGTATAATATAGGTTTAATTAACTGCTAATTGCTTATTAAATTTTTTTTAAATGAGTTGAAAATTAATATTCATTGCTTTCATTTAGAAAACTTGAAATTCAACGACGATTTTGTGCATCAAATATACTCGGATCGTATGGGCGAACTTTTTGCTGCGTCATGTACAATTTTGAATTTGACGACCGTTACCGAGATTTTCCAAAACTCGGTCTTCATTCGGCTCCGCCTACTAACAGTGCTATTTGGGTGCCTAATTTTGAAGATTCCAGATCAACATTAGTCAATGTTATCTTACAGAAACATCAAACTGTATTATCATAACTGTATGATATTACGAAGCAAGTGATTTATTAAAAAATTTGATCCGATCATTAAAACGAAGCCGAGCTTTGAAAAAGGGACATCAATGTCGTCATGTTTATTTTTAGCCACGGAGGCTGCCTGACCTACAATTTCGACGTGAGCGTCGGGAATAATTGTCAGGTCTCGGAACCAGACTAAAATAGTACATGACGCAGCAAAGCTCGCCCCTCGTACGATCCGAGTGCATACTTGATGCACAAAATCGTCATTGAATTTCAAGTTTTCTAAATGCAAGTAATGAATATTAATTATAAACTCATTTTAATTTTTTTTTAATAAGCGAGGCATGTAAATAACACCTATTTTATACTCGGAAATACCCGGGCAAACTTCGGACATTTTCGGAAAAAGGAGGTATTTCTCCCGTTTTGGTCACGTGCCGTATATATTTTGTATAGATGCTAGTGGCTACCTGACCTAAGATTCATCAGAAATAGTCAGAATCAGAATCTTTTGGTCTGGGAACCAGACTATTGAAAAACGGGTGTAAAAATATTGTCTCAAGAAAAAAAATAAGCTGTTATCGAAAAACTTACGGCATCGACATCTCAATAACAAAAAATCGTGGTCGTTCCCTCTCACTCTTTCCCTAAAGCTCGACCCGTTCTCTCTCGGCAAGAAATAGATGTACGCTCCCTCGATTTTGCACTCTATGAGGGCTAGTCGTCGGTCTCGTACTCGGAGCCTAAATCGCTTGCCTCAAATTGTTCGAATGTCGGCATTAGCAATTCCATTTTTCGAAATAAGATTTCGGCACACTTTTTTTGTCTATTTTCTGGGTTTTAAATCGCTCTCTCAGGTCCTCCCACAACGAAATCATTGCTTACAGATTGTGACCAAGGCTGTGGGTTTTTTTTGAGTGGCAACACGTGTCTCTCGAGGTAATCGTAGAGCTGACGATAGTTTGCGTGATTCACCTTGTACTGCAACAACCAAGTATCGCCGTTGTGTCGATCAACATGTCGATAAAACGCTTGCAGACTTTACAAAAATGTATCCCTGTCCTTGCTTATTCTACTGTACTGTGTGATTTTTTTTTCTGATGCCAGACCGTAGGAAAGAGAGAAAATGGTGGGCCTTGATAAAGACACGGTGGATAGAAATTTCACAACATAAAAAAATAAAAAGGTGGAGATAGGGGAAGGGAGAACAATTGTGTACTGGTCTTGAACCGCCATATTTCCCCACTAATGTTGACAAGATACATGTAATAAAAACATTTTTTTTTATATTTTTGGAACTTGAATTGGACCTTGTTTTGACATGTCAATTTTGGAATGATCTAGAATTGGAAGTTTCTTCAAGGCGCATGAGTCGTCTGCAAAATACTTGGCGTAGCCCTTTGCGGAATTGACGATACTTGAAGGCGTAGATGGCTGGATTGACGCAGCTATTGGCAGCCACCATCACTACAGAGAGCACGTAGTACCACTCGTCGAAGCCGAGATTCCAGCCCAGATTGAACAAGAAATAGATGATCTGGTTTGGTGTCCAGCACACCAGGAAGGTGATGAAGACGATCAAGAGCATCTTGAAGGTATTACGTCTAGCTCGGAGTAGGGACTCCATCATACCTGCTTGATGGGCGTCGCCATCCGCGGTGGATGCTCCGGCAGCTGGACCTACGTTGGCAGGTGCCGGTCCTACCCGGGCCGCTCCTCGTTTGAGTTCCACGCTGATGCGAATGTATGCAAACAGCATCACTGCCACCGGCACGATGTACTGCAGAACAATCGACAGGCTCCCAATGACTTTGGACCGATTCGCGACACTCGAGACGCACTTGCCTTCCTGTACGTTAAAGATGGTAAGGACGTAAGAGTTAAGAACTGTTCCAATGATCCAACACGCCGCAATGGCCACGCCAACTTTCAGTCTTGGGCGCTTGGCGAAGGCTACTTGGTACTTGAACGGGTGAACGATGGCGAAGTACCGCTCCATAGTCAACGACAACAGGTTGTACGTTGATATCACATAAAGGAGGAAAAGTGCAAATCTGGAGTACAAGACGCGGCACACTACCCACCCAAGGGCGTTGTTTGGCACGGGGTCGGGTAGCGGGGCCTCGCTCTGCAAAAGAGTCATTAATGAACCAAGAAGATCCACCACAGCTTGGTGGAAGATGAAGGCGTTGGTGCGAGTCTGCATCGATGAGACTCTACCGATGACAACACAGACGAGGCCGTTGCCCAAGATGCCGACAATACCAATGATGATGTTAAAGATGCGAAGCCATAGAATCTGCTCCATGTTGCTTTATATTTGCTGTGCACTGATGAGTCCCTTGTAGAAAAATCATCAACCTGCTTGTGTGTCTGTCTGCCGAGACGAGGTGTGGCCCAGCCTCTTCTATATTACCAGTCACCTGATCAATGATTGATATTCTTGCCCTTATTCAATTTGCAATTCAAGTGTAATAATAATATGCTTACGACTTGACTTTGGAACGACCACTTTCGAGGGAATTCGCCCTTTTTGGCTCGAAATCATTTTTTTTATCACGAAATGGTAACATTTTAAAACATCGTTAAGAACACAAAGATTTAACACACAATCATATAGTAACTGTCAGAAGTAGTGTTGATAAAAATAGGTTTTCGAGGTCACGAGCGAACATAAAATCTGGTACGGCAAAGTAGGCCTATATCGCGCCCTCATGTATCATGTCGTTAACTGATCAGCATATGGCCTACTTCTTCCTTTTTTTGGTTGAAGAAATTATGTAATGATGTAAATACATAAGTTATTTCTCCTCATCATGGGCCTGGTGGGGGAACTGACTTGACGCAAGAGGGCGCCCGTCCTAGGCTTTATGTACCGCGAGAGGGCCACAGACAACATGAGCTCGTACCCACGTTATTGACAACTTATTCTGATCTGTGTATATGCCTACGTCTCCCTATTTTTAAAGGTCAACATTGACGTTCAAATAACTTTGTTTTTGTCACCGTTGAGGGGGACTTTTTGAAGTCCATAATTAAGTCTCTGAGGTTTATTTCTTTCACAATTCGGCGTGCTTTAAGAAATGGTTTTATGCGCCTATAAGGTTGGAAGACCTCGGATTAATATTCGCATTTGTTTTGCCTCAGTATCATGAATTACCACAACTTGAGGCCAATGTGATGTGTGTCATTGGTTGATGGGGCGAACCCCCATCACCCTTTGGTTTTGTCTTCGTTCTGATCGTGTTAATTCATGTTCTTTTTTTTTCTTCTTCTGGACAATAATTCCCCGCGGCTTTTCTTTCAAACGGAACAATGCATGAACTTCAAAATTGGTACGAACATCAGTCCTGATACAGAGGTGAGTGTCACCACTATCTATCAATCTCACATTTTAAATTGATGACCCCTGTCAAAAATAAACAAAAGTACAGGACTGAAAGAACTGACAACGATAAACAGGGAAATAATTAACCAATTAATTATATTCATCAGGTCAGATTATTTACAACGCTTACAAAGATCCGGAGTCTTGGATCAAACTTCTCATAATCAATCCTTTTTATAAGTTTCACATTCTACACATGCACTTTAGTCCACAAATTCCATTTATCAAGCTCAATTAAAAAATTCACAAATATCTGTAAGTGTACAACAACACAATCCAAAATTCAATCAAACTTTAGAATATAATTCAACCGTGACTCTTGGTTTTAGTGTCAATCCAAAGCTCAATTCAGAATTCAATTCAATCGGATATAAATAATTTGATCTAAAATTCAAACGTGACTACCACAATTCAAAACTCACTTCAATCAAATATCAATACTTGTTTTTGTTTGCTACACACTGGCTAAATTAAATGAAAATAAAAAGCAACCTTTCAGATTACAACTCTCAAATTTGGCAATTGAATCACAATTTTGTTCAATTAATTCCTTCAAATTCGGTTATTTCAAAATTAGTGTTTCAGTTATCTTGGTGAGAACTCTCTTTAGATCAGACAAGATTCATAAAAAATTACAGTTTCCACAAATTTAAGTTAAAACTGGTAGTGAGACAATTTCCTTATAATGTGAGCGTCTTGTCTCCGTGGCACGGTTGAACAGAACACGATGAATCAGCACGGGACACACTACTGCCAGACATCGTTGTGTCTGTGCAGTCGTTGAAACACATGAGCCAAACTCGTCCTGCGAGGGTTCCGGCCATCTTCAATATAAAACAGTTATCGAAACCCATCCAGTATTTTGCTCAAACTTGTAAAAAACATGACTCAGATTTGACTAGAAACCAGTTCAATTTGACTAGCTATTCAGGGTCAGCTGGGTGCAATTGAAAATCAATCAATCTGACTATATTTTTCAGAGTCAGTATTATTGACTATAGGAAAAATAGTTAATAGGTTTGTTAGGTAAGGCCAACAAAAAAATAAGTCGGTCTCTGGTCAGCGCGCGCGTCGATTTTAATCATGCGCGTCGATCTTTTTTTTTCCAAAATGTTCCGCGGTAGCTCCAACAGCGCCCTCTATTTCCGCATCTCCTAATTTTTTTTTTTTACCAAAGAGCACCAAGGAAGGGGAAATTGCACCAAGGCAAATGATCGAAAGCACCAAGGCAAATTATGGAGGACACCAATGTGCATGAGGACACCAAAAAAGCAAAATAGTACCCACCTTGTCTGTACAATCCAAGCTTGAAGAAAAAGAAAAAAAAAGGAGAGAAAAAAAAAAAGCCGCGTGGCCGCGTCAATTCCGGAACTTTGGTCTGACCAGAGACCGAATATTTTTTTTTGTTGGCCTAATAGAGATTTGCACAAAAATGTGAACAATGTATGAGTCATCATGACATCATCAAAATGCCATTTTTCAAAACAAATGTAAGGGAAGGTCTGATAGTCATGAATCTTGGTGGGAAGGTAGATAATGTTACTAGTATGCAAATGTAGAAATAACGTCAGATAACGTCATTAACTGATTTTTAATAAATGTTTAAACTGTTATATTTTTGTCTACTAGCAAACGTTTACCTTAATTAAATTCACTTTGTACACGAAATTATCATTTACATGACTGCACATCGCCAAAAAAAAATCGTAATACGGAAAAGTCCTATATGTTCTGTTATCAAACAGGCATAGACCTCTAGTGTTTTTTTTTTATCGCGTGAGTTGATCTTTTCTACTTTTGTTGGGGCTTGTGACCATTTCGGTGTAAAATTCAAGGATTTTTTCCAAAGTGCCAACATTACAGACAACATACTTATACCGGGTGTTTGGTGCCAGACATATGGTTGCCATGACAACCCATTTAAAACATTGGTAATCATACCATTGGGTATTTCATGTCATATTTGCATATTTGTCGGTCAAAAACATGTTTTCTTTGCCCAAATCTATTGGGTAATTATTTTGACAAAAAATCATGGACATGTGACCAACTTCAACGCATGCTCGGAATCCAGTATGGCTGCCATTGGCGCGAAAAAAAAGCCGCTTTGAAAAGTCACCATTTTGCCCAATTTTCTATGTTTTCGGTGCTTTCTGACAGCTCTTGCATAACAAAATTAACAAATACAAAATTTGGGACAAAAATACACACACGAAAAATATCATGCTCTCAAAAACAGTTATATCGCCCTCTAGCGGTTACTTTTGATGCCGAAGGTTGTAGATTGGACGAATATTGACTCAATATGCCAAAAACACTGGGCTGGCAACAAATACAATAGTTAATCGCCCTCTTAACTGTTGTGGCCCCAGTGCAAATAAACAACGTCATATTTATAGATTTCCAAAAAAACTCAATAAACATTGATTTCTTGCTAAATGTTAGGACAAATTTAACATCACCCTTCGAACTAACATAAATTACAGTATTAATCATTCTACAAAGTAAAAATGATTGGAACTATTCCCAACCGTGACGTTTCACCTTCGTTAACAGAATGACCAAAGCATAATAAATGAATGCAAAAGCGTATTTGCTTTTTCATAACAGCACCAATCTCCTCTTGTGACGAGTTTGGACAAATAGAATCATGCACGCGCGAATTACACTGCACTTATAATGAGACTCTGCACTTATAATGAGACCGATAGACATTTGAAACCGAAATGAAAACATGAGCCAACAGATATCGTTGGACGAAATTTAGGTATAATTTCATCTAATTTGTATAAAACAAGTGTTAAAAGCAATCGAGAAAACCCTTACTGTTTGGTGTCATCATGTCTGTAACAGTTGAGTGAAGAAAGGGAACATGCAGGCGGTGAAGGAGTATTAAAGTCGCCGCAAGATTACTCGAACTCTAGTGTTATTGTCATGGAATCGCTTTCTTTTTCTTCCGCTTCTCACGCTTCTGCTCTATAATGTGCAATCACCTCCATTGGGTGGTTATCACTCACATTTCGATTACAACAAGTCTGCAAACATTTTTAGAAATGTACTATTTGGGCTTAAAATGGTTTAAAGGTGTTGACAAATATTATTTAATGTGGGCCAATTAACATGCTAAAGATGCTTAAATGTTTAAGTTGCCCGGCGGTTGCCGTCCGTATGACGTCACAGTGCACATGGTCTATAGAAACCATTTCTTCCCCCTTTTTTTCGTTTCTTTTTATTTGATCTTTTGTTTTAATGCTCCTGTCATTCAATTTCGTTTGTGGCAAGCTGAAACGTTACGGATTGAAATGTATTGAATCCGTTTGACTCTATAGACATATTTAAATATAATTGTTTAGGTACTTTCAAATCTGATGTACTCTGCTTTTCTTCATTCAAATAGAGTAATCTAACATTATGAATGTTTTCAATGTACAAGTAAACTAAATCAAGCATGCATAAGCAATAATAACATAATGCAGTTCAACTCTACAATGTTCAGTCCATTACTAGGAACATGTTAAATTGGGCATGAAAATGAAAGAGTTGTAGCAATGCAATGAATGAATATACATGTACTAAATATAAACTAAATGTGCCGCTAACATGAATGACAAAAACAACCCGAATTTACTTTTTATATTTGTCGAAATTACGATCAATTAAAAAAAATTAATTAGGAATTACACTTCACTCAAAATGAAAGCAACTGGAGCAGATTTTGAAATTGGATTAACGATGGAGCCCAACAATGTTGATGGACGAAGCTGAAGCCAAAACAAATTTTAGTCTCCGTTTTTGGTCTGCGCGCGCGCCGCCGTAGCCATGGGCGTCGTCAAAATTAAAAAAGTATTATTTGCAACGTAAGATGATATCTCAAAAACCGCAAAAATCACTGATTTGACTGGAATATCCTGCTGCAGCACTGAAAAGTCCGTGTGGATGGCAACTGCTATAACTTACGTACTGATCGCATGACTTTCTGTAGCTCAGGTGACCTCAGTATCGCCATTTGAAGTAAGCTTCATGCTGTAAATAAGATTCTACTGAGGATTATTTGCGTAAAGAAAGAATTATGACCAAATGAAAGATTCATACTTCGAATGCAGGGACCGGTTGCGGGAAATATAGGCCTACAGGGTGACCCCAAAAATGCAACCCTAAAACATTTGCCTTTTTTTGGGTATCAGATTCAAGGTGAGAGCGTTTTCTTTTAAACAGAGTTGTAACGAGTCACTGATTTTTGTGACTCGAGTCGAGTCGAGTCATTTTAAAGAAGTGACTCGAGTCGAGTCGAGTCATTAGGTCAACAAGGTCGAGTCGAGTCGAGTCGAGTCACAGAGTGTGGTCGAGTCGAGTCGAGTCAAGTATTTAGCTCGAGTCAATTCGAGTCACAAATATTTGAACACTATATAATAAATTACAATAAAAAGCAACAAACACAAGAGAGAAATACAAGGCACCAGTCTATTACGAAAATCCAAAGACATAAAGTATGCTGTATGGTACCCAACCAACAGTTTCCATTGCTAGCTCACGTCACAGATAAGAAGATGTGAAACTTCGGACTTATAACTGGTTTGGCTTCGGGTCTAGATTTTGTTGTTCGCTGATCGCTGACAACGTCAAAACCTAATTGCATTATACAAAACTGTTTCTGATTATTTATAGGTGGGCCCGTCCGTATCCATTTGTTTTGTGAAATCGGGACATAAATTTAGCCAGCGTTCCACCAAGAACTTCAAAATCGCCCGAAACCAATGATGATACCACGGATTGAGAAATGCGTTTTAAGTCTGGTTCCAGGTTTAGCATTACATGCTATAGAACCACAAGATGGGAGTCCGCGACACGGTGTATGTTTGTTGTATCATTATGGAGGAAGGAAAACAGACGGCCGCTGTATATGAACGTACATTATTCGCGAACATTAACGTGACGTGAACAAAAACTGGCAACGCGAATTGCGCGGCGTAAGTCATTGCAAATATTTTTCGCAAATAAGTTTTGCTTTTATTTTTTGGGACTCGAGTCTTATTAGCCTTCCTCGAGTCGAGTCGAGTCATTCTGATGAGGGACTCGAGTCGAGTCGAGTCATTTGCTCGCAGTGACTCGAGTCGAGTCGAGTCATTTACCCGTCGGGACTCGAGTCGAGTCGAGTCGCCAAAAAAAGTGACTCGAGTCGGACTCGAGTCGAGTCATTGACTCGAGTCATTACAACGCTGCTTTTAAATACTGAAAAAAATCATGAAAATAGCACTCTGGGTTGCTGCGAAAATGCCAATTATGTGAAAGTAGTCATTTCGTCATGTACACAAACAATTACCACAGTAAGGTATTTTCACTGTACCTATTTGTGCATGTCCTAATCCTTAGAAACAACACGGCACATAATATGACAAAAGTACGAATGAATTTGATGGAAATACCTTATAATACCCAATACGAATCATCAATTCACTCTCTACTTGACAGAAAGAACACATATAATTTATGAACTAATACATATTTCAACCACTGTAGTTTTGTGTCACAAGTAATCACGAATGACATTTTGAACAAAAACCTACCATCTAGATGCTGACAAATTGATTCTCAATTTAGTTTCCCTTCTCTCAATGAATTTTAATACAGGAATTTTTTTAACACAGACAAAATTAATCTCTTTCTCCCAGCAAAACATTCTCAAATTTAAATGGAATGATAGGAAAGCAAATAATTTGCTTGAATCCCAGATTACGAAGGAATTGGGACGGCCATAATGACGCCAACGTACTCTTAAAAGATGGTCCTAATTATTCACTGTTAGGGATTACACCCCCCCCCCCCCAGTACAGAGTTTCCGAACAACACCATCTATCTTTTTCTGTGGCCATAACGATTTACAGGAATGTTGACAAGATAATATAACGTTTATTTTTGGAGCTTGACTTACTTTCTTTTGGCATACCAATTTCGGAAAACACTCACTCAGTTTGTTGTAAAAAGCCCAAAAGGAAAGGTGCTCTGGATTACCCCGACTGGCGTTCATTGAAACATTCATCTCATTGTTTGCGTGAAAGCTCAAGAATTCGAAGTTTCGTCAAGGCGCATGAGTCGTCTGCAAAATACTTCGCGTAACCCCTTACGAAATTGACGATACTTGAAGGCGTAGATGGCCGGATTAACGCAGCTATTGGCAGCCACCATCGCTATAGACAAACGGTAGAACCCATTCTCGACGTTGAGATTCCAGCCCAGATTGAACGCGAGATAGAGGACCTGGTTTGGTGTCCAGCACACCAGGAAAGTGATGAACACGATCCAGAGCATCTTGAAGGTATTACGTCTAGCTCGGAGTAGGGACTCCATCATACCTTCTGGTTGGGCGTCGCCATCCGCGGTGGATGCTCCGGTAGCTGGACCTACGTTCGCCGGTGCCGGTCCAACTCTGGCCGCTCCACTCTTAAGCTCGACGCTGGTGCGAATGTACGCAAACAGCATCACTGCAACCGGCACGATGTACTGCAGAATGGCCACCAGGCCCCCGATGACTTTGGACCGATACGCGGCACTCGAAACGCATCGACCGTCTTGTACCTTAAATGCGTTAGCGACGTAAGAGTTAATAACTGTTCCAATGATCCAACACCCCGCAATGACCACGCCAACTTTCAGTCTTGGGCGATGGGCGAAGGCTGCTTGGTACTTGAACGGGTGAACGATGGCGAAGTACCGCTCCATGGTCAACGACAACAGGTTGTACGTTGATATCACATAAATGAGGAATAGTGCAAATCTGGAGTACCAGACGCGGCACACTACCCACCCGAGAGCGTCATTGGACACGGGGTCGGGTATTGGGGCCTCGCTCTGTAGAAGAGTCATAAATGAACCAAGAAGATCCACCACAGCTTGGTGGAAGATGAAGGCGTTGGTGCGAGTCTGCATCGATGAGACTTTACCGATGACAACACAGACGAGGCCGTTGCCCAAGATGCCGACAATACCCACGATGGTCTTGAAGATACGCAGCCATAGAATCTCCTCCATGTTGGTTAATTTGCTGTGCACTTGTCAGTCTCTTGCTAGAAAACCATCAACCTCCTTTTGCGTCTGTGTGCCGAGTCGAGAGGCAGCCCAGCCTGTGTAATAATATTGCGCTTTCGAGATTGAAACGAAGTACTGAATTTTTCCAAAGGACTATCTAGAAGACCGCTAGTCGTATAGGAATTCACCTTTTTGGCTCCAAAACACGTTTGACCACGAAATTGTAGCATTTGAAAAGATCGTTAAACACAAGACGATTTTATAGTAACTGTCAGGAATAGTGCGGGCTAAAAAAAAATGTTTTCTATGTGACAAGCTCAGTGTACCGGGATGCAAAATAAAAAGAAGTTACTGCCAAAGGTCGGATTTTTTTTCATCTGATATAACATGGTTAACTTCTTTTCCCTTTGAAAATCAGTAAATTCAGGACCGTGGTTGAGCGTCGAACCAATTTAAGTCTTCGGGATCAATACTGTTCATCGTAATTTCCGAGTCCTATAGACGCACCGCTGTTAATTACATAAAGTTGGTGTCATAGAATACATAGGTAAAAGATGAAAATAACATTCGAGGCTCGTCCCAAGCTCAGAAAATTAGTGACACATTTTCAATTACAGATGGAGGTGCGATTCTTTTCATGTGGCCCAATTTGATTGCTTTGTTTTTGACTATACGGTTTCGATATTGCAAGTAGGTTCATTGGGCGGTAGAAAAGGGGGGAAATACTCTTGACCTTTTCAGGAGGACTCCACAAACTTCAAATTGGCGTAATTTTACCAAGAAGTCTGTTACCTGTGTCAATAACTATACGATTTCTTATCTAACAACTATTTTTGAAAAGCTGGGCAAAGTGTCCTGACTTGACACAATAGGGCGGCCGTCCTTGGCTTCATGAACTGCAAGATTTTAAAAATATAACAAGTCATATGAGTATATTGGGGAATTAGCTCAATTGGTAGAGCGCTCGCTTAGCATGCGAGAACTACCGGGATCGATACCCGGATCTTCCAATATTTTGATTATCTGTGTATGTTTTTCTCGTTCAGTTTCGCAACAGAGTGTTTATTCCATTTCAAGAGGTTGTGTATGCGGTTTCTAATTTGCAGCTATGGTATATGATATCGGCTTTTTCTTCAAATAATAATGTGGTCAAATGTTTACATGTACCAAATCTCATGTCGTTTACTGGTTTTCGATTTCGCTTCGAATTGGTGAATTTGGCATTTTCATTTCGCTAAAGGCATTTTTTGAAACGTCAATCATAGTGGCGATACAAAACGATTTTTTTTTTAGATTTAATTAAGTTTTGTACCTCCATAAGTGATCACACCAATTACAGTTGCGTTCCCAGTGCTCTTCATCAAATTCGATTTTTTTTTTCAATTCATAAATTTCAACTTGTATGTTTTATTTCCCCCAAAAATCTCTTTTTGGGGGCGTCTGCAAACCTCTGAAAAAAGGCGTATGTTTTGTAACAAACGGATCCGCTTTTCGAGCAAACTGGCTCCCGGTCTGTTCTTTATCGTTTCTTGACCTCGGAGCGGGAACCAGCCTACCCCGCGAGAACAATGCATGAGCCGCGCCCGTTAATTTGGTCGATTTTTCATTCAAAGGTGAACACCTCGTGCATTGCAATTTAGAAAAGGAATTAATCTATTTTTCAAAAAAAATAGAATCTCCTCCATGTTTAAAAAAAATAGATTAGTTCTTTAACAAACTGCATCGCTTTGGTCTGTAAAAGTCAGCATATCACACAGTATTCTATTGGCGACTTTCTTTTAAAGTGCTTTTATGTAATTATTCAGATCTCCTGAACTACATGTTGTACTCGTGCTTTTCTGAGAAATAACTGTATACATTCCTTTATTAAACTTTCTTGTTAGTCATGATTGAAGACAAGTCTGTAAGCACTATACAGGAGCGATTCAAGATTTGGATCAAGAGGGAATTTAGCTGCCAAGGGGGAGGTTGTGGTAAGTATAGGCATTTGCTGTCTTTTTCTGCACGATTTTTTATTTTTGCGGCACAAGAGGTTTTCTTTTAGACTCTCTAAACCCCCTCCTCCCCATTGTCCCCAAGTAGATCCGCTATAATACATGACTGCAGTGTATTTTTGTTTTCAAACAATAAACCAGTCTTGAGCAGCGATCTTTACCGCTCCCCTTACATGCATATAGATGTATACTGGGATCGATGCCTACTTTTTGTTGTCATTCGAGTGGAAGTAGCATGCATTGTATATTATGTGTATATGTGTATAAACATGTATATTTATATTTTGTTTCTCTACATTGAAACCTATGATAACCATGTTATTAAATAATTCAAACAATCAATGACCAATGCCAGTAAATTTGAAGCCTAGCGATGCAACAAACATTTACTACATGTATAATATCCATATATCTCTTCTTGGAATGTGTGTTGGCTCCCTGGAGGATAATTTTTGATGTTCGTGTCAGGCTCCAGTTCCTTTTATTTCTTAGAAATGACGGTCCGGTGCGAATGACAATTCACGGATAGCCTTATAATGTTAGTATAGTTCCAACCCCCCCCCCCAAAAAAAAAATGCAATTTCAGCTCAGAAAACGCCACGGATGGAAGAGTGAAAAAAAAGTGAAAAGAGAAATCCTGACGTTGACGCCCTCTCATGGCAAAATGGTGTATCTTGAAGAAACGCATTTCGAGAAAAATCAGTATTAAAGTTCAGGTCTCTATGTTTTTCTATTTTACCATTAATTAAACTAATCTTTCTACCATATATTGTGAAAAATGTTAAATAAACAGTGGAAATTTCAGCTTCTTGTCTTTGCTGTGTTTTGGATAGAGGCAATTTGAAAACAGTTGCACCATATTTACCATGAAGTATCACAAACATAATTAAAGGGATTGTTTTTGGTAAAAGGGTGTATCTTGAGGAAGCATATCCAATAATTATTGCATTTCTACGATGCGTATAACACACTGCCTAATAACAAGGCAAAAATCTGGACACATCTATCACAAAACAGGGTGTATCTCAATATGCACCCTTTTGTCAAAGAAACTGAATCAAACAAGCACATTTTTGCACGTGATTCGCCCTGCTATCTTTGAAACGGAAGACCGCGTGGACTTGAGGGTTCGTTTAATGGAAACAGCGCCCCCAATAATCCCAAAAATTCCTTTATCTCAAAAAGGTCAAAATCGAAGTTATACCATTTTGCCACAAGAGGGCGGTAATGCGGAGTTAACTACTACACGGAGACTTCAGTTTGGCAGCTGTTTATAAGATCCTTCTTCAAAATGCAATGAGACATGACATAGGCCCTACCTAGAATACGGATCGATGTTTCGGGGAATTCGAGCTATCTATCCATATATAAGATTGTCAATCTGTTGTAACTTTGCGAGAGTCACTCGTTCATAGCACACACTATTTACGCCGCCGTGTTAATTTGTAGCGTTATTTGCCTCGCTATGATTTTCAATATGGCGTACCGTGAGAAAGGTATTGCAATGCATGCTGGGAATCCAGTATGGCTGGCATTGCTGCGAAAAAGCAGTTTTTAATTGTCACCACTTTGGCCCAATTTTGTTTGCTTTGGGGTGCTTTTTAAAAGCTCGTGCCTGAAAGAAATGAACAATTACAAATTTCGGGACAAAATCACACAATGAAAAATGTTATTCATGGATGATGAAGTACAAATGTATAGAGTTGAAAGATAAGAGAGATGAAAGTAAATTATTCATGTTACATTAATTAAGTATGAGATTGAAGTAAGTGATGGATAAAGCTAGGTGAACTAAAATATTGTGACGCAAACTAAAACAAATAATTATAATGAATTAAACCGTTTTGGTACTTGACTAAGCATAAAGTCAACAGATTTTTAACCAACTAAATTTGTCACCTGGTATTTTCTAATTATCCACAAGATGGAAACAAAAGACACATGATCAATCAACCTATAGTAAATAACCTCATCATATAATTTTGTATAGATACAATTTTTATATTTAACAATTATAAACTCCTTATTCCCAAAAGTGACGCTGTAACTCAAAATGGCTGTTTTGGTGTTAATGATCAGGAATGACAAAAACATTATGCTCCCAAAATCCGTTTTAACGCCTTTTAGCTGTTGCTTTGATGCCGAAGGGTGTAGATGGGATGAATATTGACTCCAACAAAGTCTGTAGAAATTATGTCAAAAAACTGAGTTTGTTTAACCCCATGTGTACGGGAAGCGGCCATGGCCGCGGCCGCTAATCCTCATTGGAATGCATTTGTCAGCTGTGGTGTGCCGTGACACACGGCTAGTTAACAAACAATCGCAACAAATACGTGATCGCCCTCTTGTTGTGTGGCCACAGTGCAACCAAATGATGTAATATTTTAAATTTCCACAAAACCAATTGTCGGCATATATTTGCCAAATGTTACGAAATGCGGCCTAAGCATAATGGTCATGCGAAGAATCTTAATTTCCCAACCCTGATAGAGTGAATAATATTCTTGGTTCATTATAAATATAATAAAAGGTACAATCACTTATTGACATTTCGCCAAAATTGCATTCATTCTAGATCTTTTACTTGCACTTCAACACATAAACTAAACAATACAAAATTGTACATCAACCTTTTAACAGACAAAAAAAATGAGTTTTAATCATTCTTAAAAAAAAATTATTATTAACATTCCCGACCGTGACGTTTCAGCTTGCTGTTAATAACAAAGTAGAATGACCAAAGCATAATAAATGAATGTAAAAGCGAGTTTGTTTTTTTCATAACATCGCCAATCTCCACTTGTGACGAGTTTGCCGAAACAAGAACAAGTTAGAATCACACATTCATGAATTACACTGCACTCATAATGAGATTTACCGATGGAAAATTGAAATTGAAATGAACAGTTAAGCCAAAAGATATCATTTGAAGAAAGTTAGGTATAATTCCATCTACAATTTGTATAATACAAAGTGTTAAAGGTAATCGATAAAACCCTTACTATTTGGTGTCATCATGTCTGTAACAGTTGAGTGAAGAAAGTGAACATGCACGCGGTGAAGGGGTGCAAATCTCGCCGCAAGATTACTCGAACTCTTGTGTTATTGTCATGGAAATACTTTTCTTCTTTTTCGATTAAAACAACTCAGTCTGTAAAAGGTTTTAGAAATGTACTATTTTGGGCTTTGTTCCCAGATGGAAAGTACCATCACGTGGTGTCATCTTTCAGCCCGCAGTTCTCTTCTGCTCTGCGTGTATATCTCTTGAAACAAAAATGGTTTAAAAGTGTTGACAAATATTATTTAATGTGGGTCAATTAACATGCAAAAGATGCTTAAATGTTTGAGTTGCCCGGCGTTTGCCTGTTGGTATGACGTCACAGGGCACATGGTCAGTAGAAACCATTTCTCGTTTTTTCTTCTTTTTTTTTTTTTGATCTTTCGTTTTAATGCTCCTGTCATTCAATTTCGTTTGTGGCAAGCTGAAACGTTACGGATTGAAATGTATTGAATCCGTTTGACTCTATTGACATAATTAAATATAATTGTTTAGGTACTTTCAAATCTGATGTACTCTGCTTTTCTTCATTCAAATAGAGTAATCTAACATTATGAATGTTTTCAATATACAGGTGAACTAAATCAAGCATGCATAAGCAATAATGGCATAATGCAGTTTACATCCACACTGTTCAGTTCATTACAAGGAACGTGGAAAATCGTGCATGAAATTAAACAGTTGTAGCCTGCAATTTATATACCTGTACACAAAGAAAAATACCACAGTAAGGTATTTTCACTGTACCTATATTTGTGCATGCCCTAATTCTTACAAATAACACGGCACATAATATGACAAGAGTACAAATGAATTTGATGGGAATACCTTGTATTTTCCACCTGAACAGGTATCTCATCCTTCATAGTCCTATTTTAAACCCTTTGAGCATCATAAATATGTCAAAATACTAAAAGAAATTGCACATTTGAAGGATAATTGCACAGTAGGCTTATAAGTAAATTGTTTCACTCAGCAACCGAAAGTGCTATTTTCATGATTTTTTTTCAGTATTTGAAAGAAAAAGCTCTCAACTTTACTCTAATACCCAAAACATATAAATCCACTGATCCCTTTTTTTTAAAAGGAAAATGTTTTAGGGTTGCATTTTTTGGGTCATCCTGTATATTAGGAATACTTTAGGATGATTTCCTCTTATATCAACTTTTATTTTTAGCGCAATTTTCCGCCACCCCATCATCATACCTGGTGTTGGGTTAAAATGAAAATCCCAGGGCGCCCTCATCAGATTCTAAAAGAGCACGGTAAGTACATTATTCAAAGTCTTATTAATCCATTCACTAATGTGGGTCACCAACAATAAAGAAATCTCACACGTACCGATTAATACGAATCAACTATTCACTCTCTACTTGACAGAAAGAACACAAATCATTTATGAACTAATAAATATTTCAACCACCGTATAGTTTTGTGTCACAAGTAATCACGAATGACATTCTTAACAAAAACCTACCATCTAGATATTGACAAATTGATTCTCAATTTAGTTTCTCTTATCTCAATGAATTTTAATACCGGAAATTTGTTTAACGCGGACAAAATTATAATCCTTTTCATCAAGCAAAATATTTTCAAATTTAAATGGAATAATAGGAAAGCAACTAATTTGCCTGAACGCCAGATTACGAAAGGAATTTAGATGGCAATAATGACGTCGCCGTACTCTTAGCTTGGTCCAATTTATTCACTGTAAGGGATTACACCCCCCCCCCCCACCCCGAGTGCGAAGTTTCCAAACAACACCATTTTTCTTTTTTTGTGGCCATTTCGACCTATGGGAATGTTGACAAGACAATAAATCGTTTAATTTGTAAAACTTGACTTACTTTCTTTTAAATTTTGGAAAACACTCACTCCGTTTGTTGTAAGAAGCCCAAAAGGAAAGGTGCTCTGGATTACCCCGACTGGCGTTCATTGAAACACTCATCTTATGGTTCGCGTGAAAGATCAGGAATTTGAAGCTTCTTCAAGGCGCACGATTCGTCTGCTAAATACTTCGCGTAGCCCCTTGCGGAATTGACGATACTTGAAGGCGTAGATGGCCGGATTGACGCAGCTATTTGCAGCAACCATCGCTATAGACAAAAGGTAGTACCAATCCTGGACATTGAGATTCCAGCCCAGATTGAACAATAGGTAGATGATCTGGTTTGGTGTCCAGCACACCAGGAAGGTGATAAAGACGATCAAGAGCATCTTGAAGGTATTACGTCTAGCTCGGAGTAGGGACTCCATCATACCTTCTTGTTGGGCGTCGCCATCCGTGGTAGATGCTCCAGCTGCTTGACCCACGTTGGCCGGTGCCGGTCCAACTCGGGCCGCTCCACTCTTAAGCTCTACGCTGGTGCGAATGTACGCAAACAGCATCACTACCACCGGCACGATATACTGCAGAATGGCCACCAGGCCCCCGATTACTTTGGACCGATACGCGGCACTCGAGATGCATCTGCCGCCTTGTACCTTAAAGGCGTTAGCGACGTAAGAGTTAATAACTGTTCCAATGATCCAACACGCCGCAATGACCACGCCAACTTTCAGTCTTGGGCGCTTGGCGAAGGCTGCTTGGTACTTGAACGGGTGAACGATGGCGAAGTACCGTTCCATAGTCAACGACAACAGGTTGTACGTTGATATCACATAAAGGAGGAAAAGTGCAAATCTTGAGTACCAGACGTGGCACACTACCCACCCAAGGGCGTTGTTTGGCACGGGGTCGGGTAGCGGGGCCTCGCTCTGTAGAAGAGTCATAAATGAGCCAAGAAGATCCACCACAGCTTGGTGGAAGATGAAGGCGTTGGTACGAGTGTGCATCGATGAGACTTTACCGATGACGAGACAGACGAGACCGTTGCCCAAGATGCCGACAATACCCACGATGGTCTGAAAGATACGCAGCCATAGAATCTGCTCCATGTTGGTTTATTTGTTGTGCACTCGTCAGTCTCTCGCTTCAAAAACCATCAACCTTCTTTTGCGTCTGTGTGCGGAGACGAGAGGCAACCCAGCCTTTGCAATAATATTGCGCTTTTGAGATTGAAACGAAGTACTGAATGGCTCCGAAGGACTATCTAGAAGACCGCTAGTCGTATAGGAATTCACCTTTTTGGCTCCAAAACACGTTTGACCACGAAATTGTAGCATTTGAAGAGATCGTTAAACACACAACGATTTTATAGTTACTGCCAGGTGTAGTCCGGGCAAAAAGATGTTTTTTAGGTGACAAGATTGTGCCAAAGGTCGGATTTTTTTATTGGATGTAACTCGGTTAACTTCATTTCCCCCAGAAAATCAATTCCTCTAAATGAGTAAATTCAGGACCGTGGTTGAGCGTTGAACCAGTTTAAGTCTACGGGATCAATATGTTCATCGTAATTGTCGAGTCCCAAAGACGCACCGCTGTTAATTACATAAAGTTGGTGTCTATAAAATACATAGGTAAATGATGAAATAGCATCCGAGGCTCCTCCCAAGCTCCGAAAATTAGTTACAATTTTCCATTTACCGTGAGATGGAAGTGCATGCGATTCTTTTCATGTGGCCTATTGCTTTGTTTTTTACTACACGGTTTCGATATTGCAAATTGGTTCCTTTGGCGGTTGAAAAGGGAAAAAATACACTTGACATTTTCATCAGGGCTCCATTATTTTGCCAAGAAATATTCTGTTACCTGTATCACTAGTTTTAAGAAATGTATTCCAACAACCTTTTTTTCGAAAAGCTAGGCAAAGTGTCATGACTTGGCGTAGTATAGGATGGCTGTCCTTCGCTTTATGAACTGCAAGATATTAAAAATATAAAGAGTTGTGTGAATACAGTGGGGGACTATTATCGGTCGAGCGCTCGTTTAGCATGCGAGAGGTAACGGGATCGATACCCGGTTTCTAATTCGCAGCTATAGTATGTAATTTCGTTTTTTTCTTCACAATTATCGTGTGGTGAAATGTTTATAAATCTCATGTCGTTTACTGGTTTTCGATTAAGCTTCGAATTGGCGAATTTGGCGTTTCCATTTCACTAACGGTATTGCCCTAAGCGTCGATCATTATAGCCATACAAAATCAATTTTGCTTAAAGAAATTTACATTGACATGATTTTATTACATTTTGTAGATCCATAAGTGACCCCACCAATTACAGTTGCGTTCCGAATGCTCTTCAATAAATTCGAATTTTTTTTCGCATTAATACATTTTTAACTTTATTCCAACAAAACATTTTTACAAGACACAACGCATCCCTTTCTACTGCCTCCATCTCAATCGATAATAAGTATGTGTCCCCATCCATTTCAGTGAGAAATTTAGGAGTAACATTCGACTCATCCATGACCATGTCCTCTTATGTTACATCCCTCTGTCAGTCAATCATTTTTTTAATTTACGCAGCATCTCAAGAATCCATCACTTCATTGACCAGGAAAGCTATACTCATGCCACGAGGGCCCTGATTCTGTCCAGTCTACTATACCCAACCTCGTCCCCAGTGCTTACTTTATTTCCAACCTGGTTTCCAATAGTAAACCCTGGAAAGGAAACTTTCTTCCTGTATCCTGATTCGATACTGCAATTGGCTAGTAATGGATTTTTATCGTGTACTTGGTGTTATTATTCACAACGTGCAGTACGTGTTTTCGCGATCATTTGTCCATGCCTTCTCGAAAATACTTATTTCCTTTCCAATAATTATGGTCATATTAATATGAAATATGATACTGCATGTTGTCTCGATAAAATCGTAACAGTTTAATTTGAACAAAAATCGTGTTTCTGTAACTCACGCCGTGCTCGCGCTGCGACGAATTGACTCTGTTTTTACCCCAGACACCGCATACAAAAACAAACGCTAATGTAACGAATATCCAGGCACCAGACTATTGCTCATTTGCATACGTGTTCAAAAATCTTGCATATGCAAATGATCCAATACCAGGGTGAGAGAGCAGGTAGTGATGTGCGCGTACTGTTCGACACCATGGGGACGAGGTTGTGACTATACCAACTCTTTTGGCTAGTTGCAGCAGCTCTGACATATCATGACTGCAGCGTCTACAGAACAGAGCTGCTCGTATAATAATAGGTTTTCCCGGCCAATTTCCTAAAATGTTCATTCACTTCTGAAAATCGGTCATTCAGTTTCGTCTGAATTAGAGAATCGCTCCGAACACGCGTATCATTTTCGCATTCTGTACTGTTGTATCTTATCATGAAAAGTGTCCAAGAACTGCTATGGATTGGGTACGGTATGACAATCACAAAGAGCTTGAGGAAAATGTTATCTTCAAAGACCTGTTGTCACAGACGTCATGGTTTCTCTAACTTATAGCTATATGCTGTGATGTGCTGCACAATTCGGGAAGGGAATAAATAAAATTAAAATGAAACAGGTCGTGTTTTGATGGGCTTCCGTAGTTGTTTACATTTAGAAAACACAATTTTACATGATAATATAGTATTGTTTACTTAATTGTCTTTTACCTAATAATGTGTAAATATATTTACACATACGTCAAGTAAACTTTTACACAACTGTCAAAAAAACTGTTTCCCAGCACGCATTATGTAACTTTTTACACAATTGCAAGCGAGTTCGTTTAGTACATATAAAACATGGTTAAATTTTAGACAACTTGTGTAAATTTTTTCTGAGAGGGGGTGTGTGGGTGTGTGTGTGTGTGTGTGGGGGGGGGGGGGGTTGGCATTATCAAGTATCCTGCGAAATCATCGCGCCTAATATGCTGTCATTTTCGAGAAAAGACGAATAACCATCATTTTCTCGCGATGGTTTGGACCTTACCATCGCGAGAAGAAAAAAACAATAAAACGGCTTTTGTGTTCAAAAACATGTACTGCCCCAAATTGATGAAATTTTGGTTGAGTTGGCAATCGGTTACAGTACATGAATGAAATTATTTTCCTGAGTGACAAACTTGAGAATCATACAACAAGAGGGTGAGTCAAAACGTACTAATGAACATTTTGGAAGGGAGAGCTATCAACGCTTTGCGTCGGGAAAAATGAAGACGAATATTCACAGTGTGCTCAAAAAGTGTATCATCTACTGAGCTGATAGCTGACATTGGGGAACCAACCACCAACCTAGTGAACTGACACTAACGCTGGATAGCACTTAGCCTCAGTTGGTAGAGCAACTTCGAAAACGAACCTAGTCAGTTTCCTTTTGTGATTTATTTCAAGAGCTGACATTTCGACAGGTTGGCTAATTTTTGAGAGGCTGAGAACAAGAAGGCTGAGAAATGCAGAAACACTGTGCAATGAGAAAGGATGAAGCTATGGTGTACCATAAAGGTCACTAGTGCGGCGTGATGTCCGTCCTTAACCGGCGCGATGTGTGTATGGCGGCGTGATGTCCGTCCTTAACCGGCGCAATGTGTGTGTATCGCGGCGTGATGTCTTTCCTTACGGGGCGTGATATGTGTGTATCGCGGCGTGATGTCTTTCCTTACGCGGTGTTATGTCTATCAGTTTTCGGCTCATTTATTTATATATAACATAATTTACATATCATGCATTTCTTTTCGGACAATTATATATAAACAATTGTTTGGCAGTTTATATATTTATTTGCCACTACATTATTTACAAATACGTTTGTAAAATTATCTCACTGTTTTAACATATGTTTTTTGCAACATAATAATATACAAATAACTTGTTAACGTAATGTCATTATTTCCAAAAAAAATTGCATGCAAGGTTCTACTATGGCAACCCATACGTGGAAAGAGATCAAGAGGACAGCCACCTAAAGACTACATCAAACTCCTAGCAGAGGATACAGGCTTAAGTGGGCAAGACATCAAGACATGTGTGATGGATAGAGTGGTTTGGAGAACTATATCACTGGAGCCCGACCTTCAGAGTCGCCATAATCAAGCAAGTCAGCAACTTTCAATAATTTATTGTAATGCTCTTCCTTGAATCAGCAAAAATACATTTTTTGCTTCAAATGGTGTTCATTGTCTTTGACAAGTTACATTAGCTTCAATCGTTTTTAAAGTAAAAATCATTCAAGCCGCCAGAGTTCTTTCCAAATAGATCAGGTCGATATTTTCAATACATGTACCGAACAACTCCAACCACATTTTAAAACGCTGCTAGGGTGCTTTCTGCAATTGGCGTTTGTTGACGTGAAACGCCCGCTACTTGCTAAACCGCAAATTTGCACTGCAGGCCACTTAATTGGCCTTCTATTGTTGAATGCTCGCGTCTGATGCGGCCAACCATTAAGAGTATCACAGATGCCGAATGTACCTGTTATGTTGCCGCCAACGGTTTCTTCTTATTGTATAAGAACCGACCGTTTAACAATTTTCAGGATAAAGTCTGGCATGTTCGTCTGGTGGTCATCACTTTGGCTTTCATCCATCCGACCAGTCAACATCAGTTTCGTTCTCGAGTATACCGCAGGATGTCTACCTTCAGTTTTCTCTTCTTTCAAGATAACGAGCCAGTCTTCGAGATGCCTGTCACAGAGCCAAGAGAGTTTGATCGCTTCCATGACTACCTTGGCTTAGCCCGGCTCATCACCAAGACCAGCGTAGCTTCTCCACGGCCTACCTCCGTCACGGAGTCATCCGAGGATCAGTTCATCAAACTCCAGACGTCAGCCATGGAGCCGGACCAGCAGACCAGCATCATCGACAGCGGGTCAACCATCGGGTTTCGTCTATTCACCATCGACGAGCTGTCCCGTGAGACCGGTCCATCTCGACGTGGCAATAGTTGGATGGTTCCAAAGCCAACTTCTTGTGTCTTCTGCAAGAACAACGGCGAGAGCGAATCGGTGTACACCTCATTCTCAAAAACAGCCTTGACAAGGTGGTCTGTCCTAGGCTACGGGCTTACATTTGTCCACTGTGTGGACCCAGCGGAGATGAAGCACATACCATCAAGTACTGTCCAACCAACCTGGGCAGCTTGCAGCCAGCTCCGTCCAAGTCAAGACCCAGCAATCTCGGCATGTTCATCAGCAGCAGACTTCTGCCGTCAGCAGAAAACAGAGTTTCCGTATGACCATCGCAAGGAGAAACGTCAAAATTTGGTCCTATCATATTAAAAACTTTGATACGCGATTGTGTTTTGCGCAGCTGTATAATATTTTGCCATGGGTTGCAGAACCGGATTTTAGCTTTGCGGGGTTTTGAGCATTTTTTACATTTTTTATTTTTTACATTCTCCATTTTCTTCTTCTCTCATCCTTTCCCCTTCCTTCTCCATTCTTCATTTCGATTTTGCCGACTGAAAGTTCGCACCCCAAGTCCCCCCAGTCAACTCCTACCCGCAGCTTCAAATATTTGTCTATTTTCGAAAATAAAATCTGTAAAACGGAAGACGAGGGATCTTGCCAGGCCTGCGCGCACACTCTCGCCGGTCGACGTGGCCGTCCGTGCACGGTAACATTTCTTAGTAGAAGTTGGTAACGTAGCTATTTTACCTAATTCGGGGGTGCTGAATCCAAAAATGATTGTTACCAAGCTGGATTTTTAGTGGAAAATGCCTAATTTGCATACATCTTTAATGCTTGTCGTGTAATCTATTTTCCCCCATATTTGGGTATATTTTTTGTTATTTTATTTTTTGAAAAGTTTATTTTGGTGATTATACTTACACTTCCTTACTTCAATAACATTTTCTAAAGCGTATAAAAGTGACTGAATAATCACGAGGACATAGAAACAAAATGGCTACTATATAGACCCAGCAATCTCGGCATGTCGGTAGCAGACTTCTGCCGTCAGCAGAAAACAGAGTTTCCGTATGACCTTGTGTGTACAGCCGTCTGTTTTCCTCTTCAATTCGTAAAAAAATGGGTATGCAAAATAGTGATAACAGTCAGTGGCCGCGTCACGCGCAGAACCCTGTTTGACCTCAGTTTCTTGTCCCGGGGTCACGCACGCATGGCCCAAAAGCCTACGCAAGATTTTACGAGACTGCATTCAAGTCTGCATTCGACAGAAAAACGCCAACAACTACTCGGATGTACCACTATCGGCCAAGATGACGATGTTAGTGAAAAGTTGAAATCGTGTGTTTTATTTTGATCCCAAATATGGCCTAACTGCTTTTGACAAAATTGAAGTGTTGTTACGGCGTGTGCTTGAAAAGAGCTTGAAATTTACGGGCAGTGACCTTTCTTTGGTTTTTTTTTAAACGGAAATTTAAATGGCCTCCTTTTTACTGTCTTTATCATTTGAAATTTATTTACTTCGTTTTTCGTTTATATTTACACGTAGGATTTATTTTGAAATTTTAAAATTGAATTTTGGAATTACTTAATTAAATAGTGATAACAGTCAGTGGCCGCGTCACGCGCAGAACCCTGTTTGACCTCAGTTTCTTGTCCCGGGGTCACGCACGGATGGCCCAAAAGCCTACGCAAGATTTTACGAGACTGCATTCGAGTCTGCATTCGACAGAAAAACGCCAACAACTACTCGGATGTACCACTATCGGCCAAGATGACGATGTTAGTGAAAAGTTGAAATCGTGTGTTTTATTTTGATACCAAATATGGCCTAACTGCTTTTGACAAAATTGAAGTGTTGTTACGGCGCGTCAAACAAAAATCATGCTTTAAAGCAACAAAAGCGAGGGCCGATTGTTTTTAGATGTACATTCCATTCTTAAAAAAGCCGAAAGAAATGGCAAGTTTCAGTAGAGGATAGGTAGAGGATAGTGTACGCTTCATTTACATGTGAAACACGTGCAGGAGCCGTTTATATTTTTTGTCCAAATCGCCGGTTGAAAAATGAAGACTTCAAAATGAGATTTCATCGATTTACGTGTTAACTGTAATGCTCATGGGTGCACTAATTCAAGTGAGAATTTCTACGCGAGGTCACGTATTTATTTATTTCTGATCTTTTATCAGGGTAGCCCCTTCACATTTAATGTTGCTACCACGAGGTCCTGAGGATATAAATGTAGTTTATAAATTACTAAAACAAAAACTAACAGAAAGTTTATAGAAATATCAAAACAGATAAGAAATAATAGAAAATAAGATCATATAAGATTATAACCGAATACATTTAGATTTTTTAATCATTAAATAAAAGAGACATGAACGGGTTTACAACTTTAACAATAAAACCGTGTATATGAAAAAGACAATAGACAAAAGTGCAGATTAAGACCTTAAATTTAAGAATAAAATCACAAAATGAATCCTACGTGTAAATATAAACAAAAAACGAAGTAAATAAATTTCAAATGATAAAGACAGTAAAAAGGAGGCCATTAACCTGCCAAAAAACAACAACAACAACAATTTGATTCATCATTAGATCGTTTACTTACATTTGAACACATACCAAAGATTACAAAGTTGTACATCACCATTTAAATGACAAATAAGAGACTATTAATCATTCTAAAAAGTACAAATGATTGGAAACATTCCCGACTGTAACGTTTCAGCTTGCTTATAATAACATAGTGGAATTAACAAAGCATATAAATGAATACAAAAGCGAATTTGCTTTATCATAACATCGACAATGTCCGCGTGTGACGAGTTTGCCGAAGCTAGGACAAAATTAATTAGAATCATACATTCCTGAAATACATTGCACTTATAATGAATTTGATCGATAGAAATTTGAAATTGAAATGAACAGTTAAGCCAAAAGATATCGTTGGACGAAATTTAGGTATAATTCCATCTTCGGTAATCGATAAAACCCTTACTTTTTGGTGTCATCATGTCTGTAAAGTAAAGAAAGTGAACGTGCACGCGACGAAGGAGTGCAAAAGTCGCCGCAAGATTACACGCACTGTTGTGTTGTAGTCAAGGAAATGCTTTTCTTCTTTTTTCTTTTTCGATTAAAACAAGTCTGTGAAAAGTTTTAGAAATGTAGTATTTGGGGCTTTCTTCAATTCACAAACTAGATGGAAAGCATCATCACGTGGTTCCATCTTTCAGCAGTTACCAGTTACCTTCTGCTCTGCGTGTATATCTCTTGAAATATGAGTGGTTTAGAAGTGTTCACACATACCATTTAATGTGGGCCACTTAACATGCAAACGATGCTTAAATGTTTGAGTTGCCCAGCTGTTGACTGTCGGTATGACGTCACAGGGCACATGGCCATGTTTTTTTTCGTTTTATTTAATCATTTGTTTTAATGCTCCTGTCATTCAATTTCGTTTGTGGCAAGCTGAAACGTAACGGAAATTTAACAATGTGTTCAATATACAGGTGAATTAAATCAATTCAATTCAATGCAAAATGCTTTATTTATCCTTAAAAAGGCAATTACATATGGTTGGACAGCTTACTATAAAAAAACCCACTATAAGTAAGTAATTGCTAGTCGAATGTATTTATAACATTTTAAACAATGTACTTATGATCTAGATGAAAAAAATGATGTAAACTTCTCTAAAAAAAAAATTCTTTATACTTTAGATACGATGATAAATGTACACGTGATGACAAATAAAACAACATGACAAATACAATGATGGACTTTAAAAATGCAGAAATCAATTATTTTAAAGTCTAACAACCGCTGGAATAATGACAACTGGAATAATGACAACTTCCTTCGGTTCTGTAATGACAAATATAATGAAATGACAAATAAAATGATAGACCTTGAAAAAAACAAATAGGACTATCAATTATTTAAAAGTGTAATAGCCACTGGAATGAATGAAAACTTCCTTCTGTTAGTTTTACGCGGAGGGCATCTGAGGCGGCGTCCTGATGGAGGAAACTGATGTTTTCAGAACATGATTTTCACTGGCTACGATAGAGTGGGTTTTCCGAAGCACTTGTTCGCAGAACAAACTAAGGTCTCTCTAGGGCTCTCTGATGATTTTAGACCCAAGGTTAACAATATTTTGCAAACTGTACTTATTCTTACCAATTAGGTTAAAATACCAGGAAGTACATGAAAAGCACAATACACTTTCAATGAATGACTGATAAAAAAAAAGACTAAGAGTCTTTTGTCAACAGAAAAAGTCTTCAATTTACGTAACAAATTTAAGCGTTGTTGGCATTTTTTTGACAATAACACATGTGTTTTCTTCCCATCTAAGCTTGTCATCAAATATGGTTTAACCCTATTCAGGCCGGGTTATTTTGACCATCTGTCAGCCGGGGGGGGGCGGATTCAAGATCTCGGCCATCGAGTGAAACTGAGTACATGCATAGAACAACTCATCATAAACACACCCAAGAAATTACATGACTATAGGTCAAAGGGTTTTAGAATTATGACTAATTAATTATCCATATGTACGAATGGTAATTCTGCTCTGAGTACACGACGTATATGGGAAAATTCAGTTTTCACACGGTGCGTAGTGCCGGAAAATTTTTCGCTACGCGGCAACCCCTGGTGTAACAGCTCGCGTCGGGTTTTTTTTTAAGGCTATCGCGGAAAAGTTGAGGGGGGGGGCGCTCCCGGCCCTTTTAGGGTTAAGGTATTTATATTCGGATACAATTTCAACTTCCTGGTCATGAATGAAAGTTTTCGAGGCACAGGTCACCATTGTTCCTAATATCAACAATAAGTTCCTTGGTTTTTAGTACATTTAATTCCATATAGGAATCATTACAACAGTCAAAAAATTCTTGAAGAGCATCGCCATAATTATTATTTGATCCAGAAAGGAGTGAAATCAAAGCACTGTCATCAGCAAATTTGACTAAAATGTATCGTCGTGGTTACTGTGTAGGAGTGGTGATAAAACACACCGCCGTGGAGAGCCTGTATTAGTCACTATGACACTGGATACCTGACCATTAACACTAAACTCCGTAAGGGCTCCCCAAAATTTTGTCTAGACCCCCCCCCCGCAAAAAAAAAATCCATGCAAAAAGAAGGCAGTTGCCAATTTGAGAAGTTGACGTCACATGCGACCTGTCTCACGCCCAAAAACAATAGTCGTGAGAAGGGGGCATTTGTACACTATAACTTATATAGTGTGCGTGATTGTAGGATTTTATCAGCGCTCCCCGTTGAAAATGTGGTACAACCCCCCCCCTACCCCCCACCCCCATCTGTTGATTATGGGAGGCTTAAGTGTCCGGAGAAAAAAACAGGTCTGAGTGCGGAGTTTCCCCAACGACTTTGTTTTTTCTTCCTGTGGCCATAACGACCTATAGGAAGTTTAACACGATAATAAAAAGTCTATTGTTTGATCTTGATCTTTTGACATATCAATTTTAACAGAATACTCACTCAGTTTGTTGTGAGAAGTGCAAAGGGATGGATGTTGGGAACTACCCCCACTCACCCAAGTTCAATGAGAAGTTCATCACGTTGTTTGCGTACGAGTTCCAGAAGTCGACGCTTCCTCAAGGTGCATGAGACGTCTGCAAAATACCTCGCGCAGCCCCTTGCGGAATTGACGATACTTGAAGGCGTAGATGACCGGATTGACGCAGCAATTAGCGGCCACCATCGCTACAGAGAGCAGGTAGTACCACTCGTCGAAGTTGAGCTCCCAGCCCAGATTAAACAAGAGATAGATGGACTGGTTTGGTGTCCAGCACACCATGAAGGTGATGAACACGACCAAGAGCATCTTGAAGGTATTACGTCTAGCTCGGAGTAGGGACTCCATCATACCTTCTGGTTGGGCGTTGCCGTCCGCGGTGGACGTTCCAGCAGCTGGACCTACGTTGGCCGGTGCCGGTCCAACCCGGGCCGCTCCTCTCTTGAGCTCCACACTGATGCGAATATACGCAAACAGCATCACTGACACTGGCACGATATACAGCAGAACGACTGACAAACAACCCATGACTTTGGACCAGTACACGGCATTCGACACGCACTTACCGTCTTGCACCTTGAAGATGGTAAGGGCGAAAGAGTTCGTAACGGTTACAAAGATCCAACATGCCGCAATGACCACACCAACTTTCAGTCTTGGGTGGTTGGCGAAGGCTGCTTGGTACTTAAATGGGTGAACGATGGCGAAGTACCGCTCCATAGTCAACGACAACAGATTGTACGTTGATATGACAAACATGAGGAAGGATGCAAAGTTAGAGTACCAGACGTGACACACTACCCACCCAAAGGCGTTGTTGGGCATGGGGTCGGGTAGCGGGGCCTCGCTCTGCAGGAGAATCATTAATGAGCCAAGAAGATCCACCACAGCTTGGTGGAAGATGAAGGCGTTGGTGCGAGTCTGCATCGATGAGACTTTACCGATAACAAGACAGACGAGACTGTTGCCCAAGATGCCGACAACACCCACGATGGTCTTGAAGATACGCAGCCATAGAATCTCCTCCATGTTGGTTATTTGTTGTGCACTTAGACCCTTGCTAGAAAAATCATCAACCTCCTTTTGCGTCTGTATGCCGGGACGAGATGCGGCCCAGCCTCTTTTATATACTAAGCCACCTCATCAATAATTCATATTCTTTCCCTTATTCAATTTGTAAAATACTGAATAGCTCCGAATGACATATCTAAAAGGACCATTTCGAGGGAATTAACCCCTTTTCGCTCGAAAACACGTCTACCACGAAATGGTAGGATTTGAAACGAACGTTAAAGACACGAAGATTTTATAGTTACTGCCAGGAGTATTGCTGGCAAAAATAGGTTTCTAGGTTACAAGCTTGAGCCGGGGATACAAAAGTAAGCAATTACTTCCGAAGGCGTAGTTATTTTTGTCGAATGTAATAATGTTGATTTCTTTTTCACCTGATAATCTGTTCCTCCAAAATTCCCGAACCAATTGAAGTTTTCAGGATCACTACTGACATCATTAATGTCGAGTCACACGTAAAGACGCACCGGTGTTAATTACATAAAGTTGCTGCCATATAGTTTACTGATGAAAGGAGTATTCGAGGTCAGTCCCAAGCGAAGAAAATTAATGACAATTTTCAATTTACAGATGGAGGTGCTATTCTTTGCAACCGGCCTTATTTGATTGTTTTTTACTGTCCTACTTTATTAGAAAACATGAAGACTTTTTGTTATAATTAGATTAGATTAGATTCTTAACAATAAGTCTTTCTTTCGATTAAAGGTCGATGTGAAGCAACTCTACATCCTTGAATACTCGGCCTTTTATTATGTCCTTTACAATTAAAGCCTTATTTTGAGGCAATGTGCATTGAAAAAATGAAGCATATTTGCATAAATTGTGGGGACTTCATGAGCAGGTCGAGTTTAATTGTGTTCTTTTCGACCGTCCAAGGAACCTTTTATTTTGATGTCGAAACAGTTCAGGTCAAAAGAATTCAATCCAATCAATCCCCATGAAAAGAAGCTCACCTTCATCGGTAATGCCAAATTTGTAACTTATATTTCTGAGCTTGGGAAGAAACCTCTTTCACTTTCGTTTTTTTTTTGCGTTCTGTATTCTCTGATCACCAAGTTCATGTAATTAACAGCCGCGGTATGCGTAGGCCTTCGAGTCTCGACACAGAGACTGAAGACTTAAATTGGTTCGGGGCTCAACCAAGGTCCATAAAACTCATTCATTAGGAAGAGGACCTGATTTTCAGGGGGGAGGGGATTTGAAATGTATTGTGGTGAAATGGGTCATTTCTGATGAGTGTTGATCGTTAAATTGGTTCGGGGCTCAACCAAGGTCCTTAAAACTTGTTCATTTTCAGGGGGACAATCTGCAATGAATGCATGGGCGTCGCGAGGGGGGGGGGACAAGGGGGAGCTTCCCCCCCCCGAAAAGAAAAGAAAAAAAAAAAAAAGGAAGAAGAAAAAATAGAAAAAAAGAAATGAAAAAGCGGTGCGAAGTCATATTGGTGTAAATTCAATGGGGGGGGGGGGGGTAAAATGTCCCTGCCCCCTTCTCATATAACTCATAAATCGAGAATATGTTAAGAAATACAGGAATTTTTTGGGGAAAATATGTTTTCCCCCCCTCTAGAAAAAATCCTGGCGACGCCCATGAATGAATGGTAAAAAAAGTTCATTTCTGATAGTGACACTTACGTGGGTTGATCGTTATCGTTATCATTTCTACAGTGCTCAACAAAGGGCTAACGTAATTATGGCCAACGCACTGTAAAACCTTATGAAGGCTTTTTTTGCATTTAATTATGCAAATAGCCTATCCATGACTGTACCAAAAAACAGGAAAGGTACAGGAACAAAGAACAGGAACAAAGGAACAAACAGCCGGTTGAAGTTTTGTAGCTGCTTGTATAACTGAAATTCTAATTTTCATAAAAACAAGTCAGTTCTTTTAAATACTGTAAAAACATAAGCGTTTATGAGTTCAACACTATGTTTACTGTTCCTAATCCGAAGCGTCCATGAAGCGTTTATAACTTAAACATTACGGTTTTCCTAAACAGAACCGTTCACGAAACTGTTGCAAAACAAAGCGTTTATAATGTGTTCGAAAGTTAAACACTGGGTTTTTTTTTACAGTGAAGCCTCTTGCGACTTATCGGAAATGAAACATATGAAATCGTCAAGAGTTTTAGTCATTGCAGTGATGGAGTACGTCAATTTGAAGTCGAAGATCAATACAAATAAATGCCTTCAGGATCATCCGATTCAGAACGGGCTTTGTGTTTGAGCTCCCGCGAATGAAATTTAGTCAATAACTACAGCTAAAACTAACGAAAGGATCTTTGGAAACGGAAATGGAAAGCAGTTCAAAACATGTGGTGTTAACAAAATAATACAGTCATTATCTTGAACTGTTTAAATTTAGAAACTGTGTAATGCTGACATTGCGTTTAATGCAGCTGAGTGGGGAAAGAAAGCGTGCCGATGACGGAGTGCAAACATCGCCGCAAGATTACTCGAAATCCAGTTGTACCGAATTGCTTTTCTTCTATTTCGATTCAAACGAGACTGTAAATGTAAAGAAATGTTATAGATATGTCCGGTGTCACGGTCTCACTTCTCCGGCGTGCTGGATTCTCCGGGAGAATGCGGCGGATAATTGAGCACGTTACAGTGCACGTTACATGAGCTCGATACATGCTCATGTGTCCGTTGTGCTTACTTTTCCTCGGGCGGTGCTATGGAGTCTACCAAGTCCACCCAAGAATGTGTTATGTAACACTACCTGTGGGTCCAGCTTAGAGAGGACTGGAGTATTTTGCCTGGGTCATTCCATGGTCTTGCAACAGCGTGGGTGTGTACGTGTATGTATGGAAGAATAACTAAGAACGAACTCCTTGGTCTGTGCATGGCTCCTTGGTCTGTGAAAGGTCTGTGTTCCTTGCTCGTTCGTGGTTGTCTTTATTTTTGCAACCATGTGTATCCTTCACATCTTTACATGTACAGTGTATTGGGAGTTCCGCGCGCCACGAAAATTCTGGATTCGACTGGTACCTTGTAACGTATACATTTGTACATACAAATATCCAAAGACCTCACGTGCACCCGTACAACCCTAAAGGACTCAGCACACAATAAAGTTGGCGAAATGACACTACTGCGCAACTTGCGCATGCGTGTTTAGGCAAAATTTCCCTCTGCGGAGAAGCTAGCACGCCGGAGAAGTGAGACCGTGACACCGGTATCAGGTTGCAGTTCCCAAGACAGTAAACCTCGAGGGATCTTTGGACTTAAAAATGTGTTTTTTGGGCTTAATATTTAACACTCATTTCATATAAATGCGATGATCAATTTGTAGGTTCAATTACAAGGGGCTCAATTTCATTTCAATTGCATGCAGTGTAAGTCATGAATGTGGCATTCTAATAATTGTATTTTTCCCCCGACAAATTCGTCTCATGTGGAGATTGCCGATGTTCTGAAAAAGCAAATTCGATTGTTGCTTTCTACTCGATTTTATTTGTGGCAAGCTTAAATGTTACGAATTGAAATGTATTCTATCTGTTTTGGCTGTATCTGAATGTTTAAGCTTATTCTGAAATATTTCTACTGTTCTTTTCCTCATTTAAAGAGGCTTATCTAAAATTATGAATGAATTTCTCAATTCATATGTTTTAATACACAGTTGAACACAACTATTTATTAAACAATATTTAAATATACATGTTCAATTAAGCTTGTTTTCTTATTCATGCTCAAAAAGAGCACACACAAAATGCTCATAAAGAGCAAGATACAAATACTCATAAGAGCACAATATAAGGGACGCAAATTAAGTACCGACAAATGCAGTACTGTATGGCTAGATGTTACAAACAATGAAAGCCACCAGGATACCTGATGGGAAAAGCGCCCCAAAAGCTCACCATGGAGTAAAAGACTGACCAAAATCAGTCAAAAAGTGTGCGTAAAAGCTCCAACGGAGCACAAAACCACAACGGGCTGTAATGGTAAGGAGTTTCGCATATCAACCTGGAACCAGTTTATAAAAAACTGTAAGGGATCCCCGGGCTCCGCAGTATGTTTTGTTTTTGTCTGAGAAACCAACCCACAACATAAGCTGGTGAATATACTGCGGAGTGACCAGAAAAGGTTTATTGCTTTACTCCTACAAATGAAAGAACTGAAAAGGGGGCCTCACTGTAGGCCTCAAATGGATAAACATAAAAGAACGCTGAACAAGTTGCTGTGAAAAACACGACCACCAAAATGTGGAACCGCACCTCTCACCATGCTATATTTAGTTCACGTGTACATTGAAAACATGCACAATGTTACACTCTATAAACAAATTGGTTAAAATAACCAATAGCGATTTGAATGAAGAAAAGCAGAGTAGATTTGAAAGTACATGTACCTAATATAGTACATGGATCTAAATATGTAAATAGAGTCAAAAGTATTCAGTACATTTCAATCCGTTACGTTTCAGCTTGCCACAAACACAATTTAATGAAAGGAGCATTATATTAAAACCAATGATCAAATAAACAGCAACAAACAAAATTGTGTTTTCTATAGACCGTGATTGTGCCCCCTGTCGTTCAACCGACAGACAACCGCCGGACAACTCAAACATTTAAACATCTTTTGCATGTTAATGGTTGGACCACATGAAATGGTATATGTCTACACTTTTAAACCATTCATATTTCAAGAGATAATATACACGCAGTGCAGAAGAGAACTGTTTGTTGAAAGATGGCACCACGTGATGGTGCTTTCCATCTGGGAACAAAGCCCAAAATAGTACATTTCTAAAAACTTTCACAGACTCGTTTTAATCGAAAAGAAGAAAAGTAATTCCATGACTATACACTAGAATACGAGTAATCTTGCGGCGACTTTTGCAGTCCACCAAAAACAAAGAAAAATTGGGCAAAAATGGTGACTATTCAAAGCGGTTTTTTCTGCGCCAATGACAGCCATACTGGATTTTCAGCTTGCGTTAAAGTTGGTCACATGACCAAAAGTTTGGTTTCCATGACCATGAAATAAATAGGTTTGGGCAAATATACAATATAACATGTTTTTGACCGCCAAATATGCAGATTGCCAATTTGATATAAAGAAGACCCGATTACCAATGTTTTTAAATGGGTTGCCAAGGCAACCATGGACATACCACGAAATTGTTTTTTTCTTTACCGTAATGCCCCTCATAAAATAGGAAAAGTCACCACATTTTTACGACGGTCAGCCAAAGCTATTCTAACCACACTGGTGAAGATTAATCTCTTTTGCAAAATGAGAAGGAAACGCACAGCATTGTGGGACTTCCGTCGTGATCAATATACCATTGACATGTGCACGCCAAAGAGTCTACCACGGGTGGCCATCAGCTTAACAATTATTTCCAATTAGTGCTAAAAGATATAAGAAGTAAGCAACCCCATCGACAAGGCGGTTGTTACGAAGGAGCAGCAGGGCTTCATGTGAAATAGGAGAGATTAAGAACAGGCGATATTTTTGTTCACAAACAGTCAGTGGCGTAGCCACCGGGCGTGGGGGGCGACCGCCCCCCCTGAAACCTTTTCGTCCCCCCCCCCCCCTAAGATTTTGAGTTTCTAAAAAAATTATCATTGATCTACATGACGCCATGGGCCCTATTATGTACTACAATGTATCTTTTGCTTAGAAAATATTGGTTAAAGTGGTCAGAAATTGCCTCAGATAGCACCACAGAGCATTTAGAATCCAAAATTTTTCGGGGCCCTTAAGCGGGCCCCGAACCCCACGCCTATAGCTCAGAATTCTGGTAGCTGATTCAATGACTCCAACCTCGAAAACAATGTTCACAATATGCCTGTAGCTGAAAAACCCTCAAAAATTATGTTTAAATTATTATCTTTTGTGCTAAGATAATCATTGGTTAAAGTGGTAAGAAATTGCCTCAGATCACACCACAGAGCATCGAAAATCCATTTTTTTTTCGGGGCCCTTAAGCGGGCCCCGAACCCCACGCCAATAGCTCAGAATACCGATAGCTGATTCGATGTCTCCAACCTCAAATAATTATCTTTTGCCAAGAATATATTAGTTAAAGCATGGAGGAAAGTCGTAAGAAATTGCTTCAAATCACACCACAGAACATCTAGAATCCATTTTTTCCCGGGGCCCTTAAGCGGGCCTCGAACCCCACGCCGTAAGGGCTTCGCGCTTGCATCAGTAATGATCAAGGTATCCCCCCCCCCCCACTTTTGAGAAGCGATTGACGCCCCTGCTTGACGCCCCCCATGAAATGTTCCAGCCCCCCAGCGCCCCCCCCCCCCCACTGAAAAATTCCTGGCTACGCCACTGCAAACAGTAATTGACTACTTTATAAGCGATACATCTGGAGGTCATTTTTTGTTTCACTATTTTGAATGGACACTGACTTCGCGTAATTTGTTTTTCGTTCATTGGTGTTTCTATCAAACGCACGAACAACGTCACAAATTTGTAATGAAATAATTACTAATTTTTTTCTCGAGTTTTCAGCATAACATTTGATTGAATTTCGCTCTGAAGGATGTGAAGATTAAACCAAGATACAAGGAAAAGGACCCTTACGGATAACATAATTTACTAGACATTTCGCCGGTCATTAACTCAGTCAACAGTAAGATCGTATATATCGAACATTCTTATGCAGCGCGTGTTTTAATGGTCTCCATTGCAAACATTCAAAAACTAAACTGCCAACATAGTGAAATATCATACTTGATTGTAAGCGGATAATAGGATCAAGCATCCTGCGAAATCATCGCGCCTAATATGCTGTCATTTTCGAGAAAAGACGAATAACCATCATTTAGTTTGGACCTAACCATCGCGGGAAAAAAACCCAATAAAACGGCTTTTGTTTTCAAAAGCATGTACTGCCCCCAATTGACCAAATGTTGGTTGAGTTTGCAATCGGTTACAAATCAGTGATTAAGTTGAGAATCATATCACAAGAGGGCGCAAATCAAAACGTTTCAATTAACATTTTGGAAGGGAGGGCTTTAAACGGAAACCTTGCTTTGCGTCGAGAAAAATGAAGATAAATTTTCACAGTTTGCTCAAAAAGTGTATCATCTACTGATCTGACATTGGGGAACCGCCAACATAGGGAACTGCCAACATAGGGCTGAATACTCAGTTGGTAGAGCAACTTTGAAAATTATAAGAACGAACCTAGTCAGTTTCCCTTTGTGATTTATTTCAAGAGCTGACATTTTGACAGGTTGGCTAATTTCTGAGAGGCTGAGAACAAGAAGGCTGAGATTTGCAGGACACTGTGCAAGGAGAAGGGATGAAGCTGCATCCAAGGTTCTACTATTGCAACCCATACGTGGAAAGAGATCAAGAGGACAACCACCTAAAGACTACATCAAACTCTTTATAGCAGAGGATACAGGCTTAAGTGGGCAAGACATCAAGACATGTATGATGGATAGAGTGGTTTGGAGAGTTATGGAGTCCGATCTTCAGAGTCGCCATAATCAAGCAAGTAAGCAAGTTTTCAATAACCGGATGTATTGTATTGTTCTTCCTGGAATCAGCAGAAACACATTTTTTTTCTTCAAATGGTGTCCATTACCTTTGACATTAGCTTCAATCTTTTGCCATAAAAAATAATTTAAGCCGCCAGAGTTCTTTCCGAACAGATCAGGTTGATATTTTCAATACATGTACCAAACAACGCCAACCACATTTTAAAACGCTGCTAATGGTGCTTTCTGCAATTGGCGTTCGTTGGCGTGAAACCACACTACTTGCTAAACCGCAAATTGTGTACTGCAGGCCGAGTAATTAGCCCTCTTTTGTTGACTACTTGCGTGTGATCGTACCGCTGTTAAGCGATGCGGCCAACCATCAAGTGTATCAAAGATGTCTCACGTACCTGTTATGTTGCCGTCAGCGGTTTCTTTTTATTGTCTAAGTACCGAACGTTCAACAATGTTCAGTATAAAGTCTGGCCAGTTCGTCAGGTAGTCATCATTTGGGATTTCATCCATCAACCAGTCAACATCAGTTTCGTTCTGGAGTATATACCTCAAGATGTCTACCTTCAGTTCTCTCTTCTTTCAAGAAAACAAGCCAGTCTTCGAGGTGCCTGTCACAGAGCCAAGAGAGTTTGATCGCTTCCATGACTACCTCGGCCTAGCCCGGCTCATCACCAAGACCAGCGTAACTTCTCCAAGGCCTGCCTCCGTCACGGAGTCATCCGAGGATCAGTTCATCAGACTCCAGACGTCAGCCATGGAGCCGGATCAGCAGACCAGCATCATCGACAGCGGGGAGATCCTAGGAACTCGACGGGCCCAGCGCGGCGTGATGACAGTCTCTGCGTGTGGTCAACCGTTGAGCAATCATCGCGCTGCAGCTAGCTAGCTGTGTGTGTAGACAGCGTTGTGTATATAGGGTGCAGACCAGTAAATCGGTCCGAAATTGCCTGCGCCGGCCAAATCACGATTTGCATGCCCTCAAAATCTTCGGTATTTGAGCATGCTGTGGGCCATGAACTTGAGGGTTTGTTAAAAAATATGGATGGAAACCGTGCACAGGACTTGGAGCTTGCAGTTCTGTGTAATTTTGATGTAATTTGGACCCTAAAAGCGCTCTACTTTGCAATGGAGTGTAGGCATCGTTTTTCAAAATGGCGATGGGCTTCAGGACTATTTTCAGGGGTGATCGTCTTCAGATGGAAATTTCTCCTAAAAGTCATCAGTTGACCCCCCGTAAATTGAACAGAAATTGAAAGATGATGAAATAAGCTTTAATTTGATGTGTGTCTCCAACACCTTGGAGAGTTGTGAGTATTTTTCCCGAATTTTTGAAGTGGGAGCATCTACCATTGGGGTCTATGGAAGTTTATTTACTGGTCTGCTACCTGTAGTTTCAAAATGGCGCCTTCCACCGTTTGTTGTCAAATGTTTGCGGAGTGGTTTTTTTCAGGGGGGCGGAACCTGGGGGGGGGCAGCGTTTCAAAAGGGGTCACCAATGGCGGTTCCGCAACAAATGCGCCCAAAATCTGAATAGGGCCGATGGACCGTCCTCCGATCACAGCAATTTCGAGCGAACAAGGGGGAAGGGGGGGGGGGGTAATTTGGGGTCTGAAGGAGCAAAAACTCAATTAACGCCCGTTGGGGGCGCCCTACAGTAAGGTAGCCGCAAACAGAGGGCTTGTTTTCAGGCCAGAAATCGCAGTCAGAGATTTTTTTCTCGCAATTTTTTGATGAAATATGAGTCATTAATCCTTCCTCGTGCCGTACAAGTGGTTTGGAGAAATTTTTCAAAACCTCGCTTCTCTATAGGGTGCAGACCAGTAAATCGGTCCGAAATTGCCTGCGCCGGCCAAATCACGATTTGTATGCCCTCAAAATCTTCGGTATTTGAGCATGCTGTGGGCCATGAACTTGAGGGTTTGTTAAAAATATGGATGGAAACCGTGCACAGGACTTGGAGCTTGCAGTTCTGTGTAATTTTAATGTAATTTGGACCCTAAAAGCGCTCTACTTTGCAATGGAGTGTAGGCATCGTTTTTCAAAATGGCGATGGGCTTCAGGACTATTTTCAGGGGTGATCGTCTTCAGATGGAAATTTCTCCTAAAAGTCATCAGTTGACCCCCCGTAAATTGAACAGAAATTGAAAGATGATGAAATAAGCTTTAATTTGATGTGTGTCTCCAACACCTTGGAGAGTTGTGAGTATTTTTCCCGAATTTTTGAAGTGGGAGCATCTACCATTGGGGTCTATGGAAGTTTATTTACTGGTCTGCTACCATAATACATGAGGGGGGAATGAGATACATACCAACGTTGGTGGCGTGAGCCCGTCCCCCCCCCCCCCACCTTTCTGGAATTTGTTGAAGAGCACGTGGACCGCAACTTAAATTGGTGTGATCAGTTTGTGGGAATATCACCCAAATACAACGATTGTGAAAATCTTATGCATGTATAGATTTCTTTAATAGCATTTAATTTTTTTCACCATTTTGAAATGCTTAGCGAGGTTGAAATGCAAAATTCGCCAATTCGGTGCGAAATCGAAAATCAATAAACGACATAAGATTTGTTACATGTAAAGGTTTCACCAAATGATTATCTGAAGAAAACAGCCGAAATCACATACTAAAGCTGCGAATTAGAAACTGCAGATTCTTCCAGACAGCAGACACAACCAGGACAAGAGGTCACTCTCTTAAACTCTTCAAGCCATCCCTGAAGAAAATCATTGGATGTAGGAAGAACTTCTTCACCCAAAGAGTGATAAACATATGGAATTTTCTTCCACACGCAGTAGTGGATGCCAAAACTGTAGCAACATTCAAGAAGAGACTGGATTCTTACTGGAAGGAGGAAAAGATAGGATATGGGGTCACGCACAAAGGCTATTCCTAATTAATTTACCCATTAAACCGTAAGTGTAAGTGTAAGTGCATACGTACAGACTCTCTGAAACCTCACGAAATGGAATAAACACTCTGCTACGAAAAAGAACGGGAAAACATACACGGATAATCAAAATCCCGGTACCTCTGGCATAGCGAGTGCTCTACCATCTGAGCTAATCCCCGAATGCATTCATTTGATTCTTTATATTTTTTATATGCATGTCCATCGCAGTTGCATTATTGTGTAAACTTTGAACGTTCTTGAGAAGCATCGTTCAATTTCATTCACGTACAACTTGGCTGCGTTTGAGCGATTCACTGATGCAGAGCCAACGATGAGGTCAGAATAATATGTCTAAATTTGCACACAGAAATACTGCCTGTACGGTGCCATGTTCATACAAAATGTCTTCATGTTTTCTATTTTGATCGGTGCTTCCGTTATACAAATTACCGCTAACTTAGCAATTTAGAGCTTAATGTTTTCTGCTTGACAAAAGGGTCCATTCTTGGTAATGCACTGTAAGTTTAATCCGATGCAGTTAATCCCTGCCGACCGTTCGCCAGCATGTTTGTTTTATTCAGTTATTTTGTTTTAAGTGTTTAAGAATGACAATACAAACAGTCAGGGCCTTGTACCTACAATTGAGTATTGTCTGGAATCTCTCCGATCTACGTCACAACTACAACCATCAAAAAAAGAAAAGTAGACGTATTTTGTTTTGTTCTGATATTTACATTTTACGGTTTATGTTTTGAAAACAGATGTTTCTTGGTACAATTTTATGCCCATTTGAAGTTGGTGGCAGGTCACAAAGGTGAAAATAGAGACATTGCCCGATACCAGTTTTAGGTTATGCAGTTCTAGAATTGTCACAAATCAAATCAACAAAACAACATCACCTTTCGGGGGCGAAATTACGTTTTCCTACCTGCCTTTATTGAAGACAAAATAATGAGCATATAAACAGAAAATCGGAAAACAGCCATTGTTTATTTCTCATTTCTCCATTCAAGCTCTGTCCAGACGTGTCTGGTTACTCTGGTATTGACAGAACGTGCCACATAAATATAGTTACATTACATTCGCTCTGTTCAAGCTTTGGACTTCTTTGTTGCAAGGATATCTGTATTTCCCTTTCGCTACAAAAATTAAATCTAAGCTGGAAACTATCAGAATTTAATGTTTGTGCTTGAGTTTGAGTGCTGACGTGATCTTTAACTGGCATTGAGCCGTATACAGTGGTTCTTACTTTCATTTTTTCATTTATCATAAAGAACAAGTGCTTTAGATTCTTTCGACTATAAAGGGTCGATGTGAAGCATACATCCTTGAATAGTCGGCCTTTTATTTTAATATAACCGTTCAGGTTAAAAGAACTCAATCCAATCAATCTCCATCAAAAGAAGCTCACCTTCATCAGTTATTGAAAAATTCGTAACTTATTTTTCTGAGCTTGGGATGCACCTCTTTGACTGTCTTTTTTTGCGTTCTGTATTCCCTGATCACCATGTTATTAACAATGGTACTAGGCCTAACGAGACTCGACAATGAATATATGGAATTAACGGTCTTGGAGACTTAAATTGGTTTGAGCTCAACGAAGGTCCTTATTAAAAGAAATAAAGGTGACCTGTTTTTTTAGGGAGAAAATCCGCAATGTGTGTTGAAATGGATCCTTACTGATAGTAACTGTATCGGAGAGGTTATCGTTATCATGTCTACGGTTATCATGTCTACAAAGGGCTAACGTATGGCCGACGCACAAGCCTCTTGCGACTTATGAAATGATCTGAAATGAAATATTATTATGAATCTTCAAAGCGTTTTAGTCATAATCATATGCTGGGGTAAGTCACTTTTGAGTCGAAGATCAATAAAAAACTAAAGATTCGCGTTTGTTTAGTTGCAAACGCAGGGTGAGCAGGCTCGCAACTATTTCATCGGACATTGCCCAATTGATTTGTGAATATTTTAAGTCAGAACAGAACAAAATGAATCACGGAATTCAGCTTTTTCCAGTATAACCTTTGCTTTAATTGGAAAAAAAATCGGCTGTTTCACGTTTGATATATTTGATGACACACAAGCCTCTCGCGACTTATTATCTTATTAGAAACAAAACGTAAATTATTAATCCTCAAAATGTTTTACTTTTAGTCATAATTATGGAGAAAGTCAGGATCACCTGACCTCAGGATCACCTGACTGAACGGGCTTCAATCCTAAGATAGCCGAAAAGTAATATGACCAGTTTTGGGCTACATCCTATGAAATTCAATCTTTAACTATACAGCTACAACTAATGAAACGATCTTTGAAAACGGAAACGGCAATCAATCAAAAATCCGCGGTATTAAACAATAATGCAGTGGTTATCTTGAATAACTCTTCAAATTTAGATACCGTAATGTTGACGCTGTGTTTGATGCTGTATCAAGTGTAAATCAAGTCTGTATACAGCCGAGTGGTGAAAGTCAACGTGCAGATTGTGGAGGAGTGCAAACAACGCCGCAAGATTACTCGAAATCCAGTTGTACGGAATTGCTTTTCTTCTATTTTTCGATTTAAACGAGTCTGTCAATGTAGACAAAATGTTATACAAATGTCCTGTATCAGGTTGAAGTTCCGAAGAGCAAAAACCTTCAGGGATCTGGCGACTTAATGTAGGCTTTTTGCTTTATTTTTAACACACATAACATTCGATAGAAAGGTTATGGGTTCAGTGATATGGGCCTAGATTTTATTATAAGTGCAGTATATTTACATGTATATACATACGTTGGTATGTATGTATAATTCATGAATGTGGCATTCTAAAAAAAACTGGAACAAGTTCAGCGTAGTTCAGCAAGATTTGTGACAGGCGACTATGACTGGTCAAGCAGTGCTACTGACATGATCAAAGATCTCCATTGGCGTTCCCTAGCTGATAGACGGTACTTAGCTGGGCTGGAAATGATGTACCGCATTCGGTTTGACTTGATCGACATCAAATGGTCCCAGTACCTCGTACCATCCACAACTACCACCAGAGGTCATGCGTCTCGCTTCCAGTGCCCATACTCAAGCTCACAAGTGTATACCAACTCCTTCTTTCCTCGCACACGGCGTGACTGGAACACACTTAAGAAGGACCCTGCAGCATCTCCATCCCTTGACGCCTTCAAGTCTGCGCTGAGGGATCAATCAGTGATGTAAACCACATACATCACTTTTTTTTACTCTGCACATCTGTACATACTGCACCTGCACGCATTCACACACACACCACAGTGCGACTATACTCATCTTTTGAGGACTGCACTCCATGGAAGGAAGAAGGAAGGAAGGAAATCGTTCTTTTTTTCGACACATTCGTCTCATGTGGAGATGAACAAAGCAAATTCGGTTGTTGCTTTTTGGTTCAATTTTGTTTGTGGCAAGCTTTAACGTTACGAATTGAAATGTATTCAGTGTTTTTGGCTCTGTCTGAAACTTTTTTTTGGGGGGGGGAGGGGTGAAAAGCAATTGGACATCCCCAGACGTTAGTGGCGAGAAACAAACAAAACCCGCTGATTACAGTTTTGAATAAACGGAGAAGATTTAGTACAAAAGCTTTAAAAGCACCGTTTTGATTTTGAGGTTAAGGGGCGCACTCAAGTTTGCATAAGATATACATTTGTATCATGAACAGTGTCCTCTTGTGTCATGTAGTTTCCAGTGTGATGCAAAAAAATAAACATGATAAATGAAAGTCGACATATAAACAACAAGCCGCCCTCTTTTTTTATCGTGTTCACATATATGTAAATATTTTTTTTAACATTTCTTAATTGTTAACTTTTGCTCTTTTATCTTATCTTCTTGTTTTAAATTGAGATCTGGGTTTTCTTAATATCTCTAACTCTTTTCTCAATTAGCTTTAACTTAAACATGCTTCATTTCAGTAACATCTGTTTTCTTTTATTGCAAAAAAAAGCGATCAATCGTTTTGGGGGTTTTTGGCTGCTTTGTGGCCAAATCTTGTGGGAAACTTTTTTTTCTCATATTGCAACAAAGGCATTTTGCTGAATTCTGACGAACAAATTAATTACATGAACCGGTTTCGATTTCCTTTGCTCACATTTCACAAATGCTTGCTTAATGGCGAATTCGAATGCACAAACTGACGCATTGTGAAGCAATGGCCCAACATGACATTTTAATTTGGATGAATTATTTTTGAGATTGAATCGTAAACAAGTGCAATCGCATGGTTTTAGAATTGAATTGAACGATCTATTTACTTAATTGAATGTTGATCTAAACGTGCATCCAAATTCATATGAAAATGTGTGATTCGTCATCAAATTGGCTGCCAAATCTATTAAGCTGAGCGGGAAAACGTATATATCAATTAAAAAATCTTATTAGTTCGAATGACCAAACTATGAAAGTGATTGTCCATAAACGGAAAAAAAAACGAAACGCATGGTAATACGTTATAAGCGCACCGACGTTCACTAATTTGAATGCGTCAACCATCAAAAGATTTGAAAGACTTCAAAGAATTCGAAAAGTGGCCGGAAAACCAATACAATAAGTTCCCCATGAGATGAATGTGTCGAAATTAGGAAGAATATTAAAGAATACTGAATTTGTGAATATGAGGAAAGGAAATCTATTGAAGCAGCTTTTGAAATTCAATGGAATGATGAAGCCCAACCGGGAAAATTGTTTATTACCTCGTAAGATAACTATTAAATAACTCTCTCGTTTTTGGCAATATCAGACAAACCCATAGGGTAAAAGCTTAAGCGTTCGTTTCGAAGTCTATCTTGTTTGCGTGAAAGAGACGGCATTCGAAGCTTCTTTAAGGCGCACGAGTCGTCTGCAAAATACCTCGCGTAACCCCTTGCGGAATTGACGATACTTGAAGGCGTAGATGACCGGATTGACGCAGCAATTAGCGGCCACCATCGCTACAGAGAGCAGGTAGTACCACTCGTCGAAGTTGAGCTCCCAGCCCAGATTAAACAAGAGATAGATGACCTGGTTTGGAGTCCAGCACACCAGGAAGGTGATGAAGACGATCAAGAGCATCTTGAATGTATTCCGTCTAGCTCGGAGTAGGGACTCCATCATACCTTCTGGTTGGGCGTTGTCCGACGATGCTCCGTCAGCTGGACCTACGTTGGCCGGTGCCGGTCCTACACGGGCCGCTCCCCTCTTGAGCTCCACTATGATGCGAATGTACGCAAACAGCATCACTGCCACCGGCACGATGTATTGCAGAACGACCGTCAAACTCCCGATGACTTTGGACCGATTCTCGGCATTCGAGACGCACCTTCCGTCTTGCAATTTGAAGATGGTGAGGTTGTAGGATTTGAGGATTATCGCGGTGATCCAACACGCTGCAATGACCACGCCCACTTTCAGTCTTGGGCGCTTGGCGAAAGTTGCTTGGTACTTGAACGGGTGAACGATGGCGAAGTACCGCTCCATAGTCAACGACAACAGGTTGAACGTTGATATGATGAACAGAAGAAAAAGTACGAAGTTGGAGTACCAGACGTTGCACACTACCCATCCCAGAGCGTTATTGGACATGGGGTCGGGTATCGGGGCCTCGCTCTGCAAAAGAGTCATAAATGAACCAAGAAGATCCACCACAGCTTGGTGGAAGATGAAGGCGTTGGTACGAGTCTGCATCGATGAGACTCTACCGATGACGAGACAGACGAGACCGTTGCCCAAGATGCCGACAATACCTACGATGGTCTTGAAAATACGCAGCCACAGAATCTCCTCCATGTTTGTTTATTTGCTGTGCATTCATCGGTATCTTGCTCGAAATATCATAAACCTCCTGTTGCGTCTGAATGTTGAGACGAGATGCGGCCCAGCCTCTTGTATATAATAACTTACCTTGTAAATGATTCATATTCTTATCTCGTTCAATGTTGCCTGTGCAATGCTAGAAATCGTGTTTGGACTTTGGAACGAATCACGGAATATCTCCGAAGGACACATCCATAGTTAACCATTATTAACACTTGATACTTCTTGCTTCCAGCATCGAAAGCCGACTAACTGATTAATCGAGGAAATACCTTCAGTTGAAGCACATGCCTGCAGTACCAAAACCAAGTGTAATCATCTCGACTGTCGTGCTGGTATACTTTCAAGAATCTTGAATTTGACATTGAAAATGTAGTAAGTCCTATCAACAGTTTAATGAAATTACCATGTCACATAGACTTGAAATCAAGTCGGTCATTGGCTGGGTTTAGGGGTCGTCAATAAAGAACGTACGCGGGGGGGGGGGGGGGGTTAAAATTGCGTTCACCGTGCGTATACACGGTGAGGGGGGGTCCAAACCAATGCGTACGTACGTTGAACAATAATTTGCTTTTAAGAAATTGTGACATAAAATCAATGTACTTTCTCACATTTAATAACTACCAGGTCAGCTTTTATTCATCAAAAATCGTTATAACACAGTGCCCTTCACCCCCACCATTCCGATCTATCTAATGTCCATGTACATGTACACAGTACCACCGCCAGTGCTGCAACCAACGTTTTTAGAAGTTGTTAACTTTAAGAGACCGCGACATGATAAAAGAACGATTTTGATACGAGGCCCTCGTTAGTTTTGGTCAAGCATATTCGGAATACGTATGCGTACGGGGGAGGGGGAGAACCACTGCGTACGCCATGCGTACGGCCGGAGGAGTGGAGTCTAATAAAAAGTCGGTATTTTGTGCGTACGTACTTTATGGACGGCCCCTTGTTAGGGCCCTGTCACACTTCTGCGTATCCTAATTCCTTATGAGTTGCGCATTTACATTTTTTTCATACGCAGTCGTACGCACAATACGCACCTCATATGCATCTCTATCGTTTTGTGTAAGTTTTATGTACGCAGGCATACGCATGGTACGGCCCAGTGCGCCGGATAGTTTTGGGCATGCACAAAACTATGCTGCGTACGCTGTTACGCAGGTCATAAGTTATAAATTCGCAGCGCATCGGTCCCGCATCGGTCGAGCGCGGTACGAGTAGGCTATGTGTTCGTGGGGGATAAGCGGTTCATACGCGGTAATACCGCTGACCTCCAGGCACGCACCCCTAGCCGTCTAGATAAAACGCACGCTGAACGAACTCATAGCGAATGCCTACGTATTGCACGAATTAGTACCGCTCGTCCTGCGAGCGGACAGCGCATTGTACTTATTCGTAACTTATGAGAAACGCACAGATAGCGTACTTGTGCACTGCATACGCAACTCATACGCATCTCATACGCAATGGATGCGCTGAATTCGTTACTTGTACGCTAGATGTGCGGTCGCACATAAGTCAAAGTATTCAAAAAAAAATCGACGTTTTGAGCGTACGGCTGCGTATTGAAAATTTCTGATAAGGAACTCATAAGGAATTAGGATACGCGAAAGTGTGACAGGGGCTTTAGTTCGCTCACTGCGCACCTTGCGCGCCGACACGGCGTGGACAGATACAGCATACCGTCCCAGGGTATACGTTTAGCGGGCGGTATGACACTAAGTTGCGGGGACGCTTTGTGCATCCTCGGCCAAAATATGCTTGTTGGTCGATACCAATTACCAACTTGAATAATCTGTTCTAGGCTTTCTACACAACGTACGGGCCTTGCTACCAGATTTGGACTGAGCAGTCTGATTGGTTAAGGATCCGGAGACTAATGGAAATTCAAGTTGTGCATAGTCGTTCACGTGTCAGAGTTGTAATGACTGGAGTCAAGGACTCGACTCGAGTCACAATTTTTGGTGACTCGACTCGACTTGAGTCCCTCATCAGAAGACTTGACTCGACTCGAGTGACTGCTAATAAGACTCGGGCTCAGATGGAAAAAATGCCTCATGCAGTTAGAAAAGTAATTGTTCGTGATTTTGGCATTATGTCATTTTTTTGTCAACCGACAGGCAGTTGCAGTTTTTCCCGACAGAATGTACGGTATTTTCTCCTACACAACATAACCTGGTCGTGTAATTTGATGTTGTCAGAGTGTCTCGAACATTCTTGGGGCGGGGATGGACCTCATCTGACACTAGGCGGTGTGTTAGCGGTAATACTTACGCATAGCCTCCATTTCAGGCGTTTTTCAACGTGTAATTTACACAAACTCGAAGTAATAGCATTGGTGTTTACGTCAGTGACAGAAGGCAATTAACAGAAAGGAACAGAAAGGCCGGCGTGGATTTAGGCTACTTGTGTATAGGAAAATCGTTTCACATTTTTTTGTGAGTCGCGCAAGGGCGGGGGGGGGGTAAGAAGGTGGCTCGCCAGTACAACTATTGAAATGTGAGGCTTTAAATATCAAGTCACTATGAATAATAGAGCTTAATGACGGAAAGATAGTGGGTGTACTTTAAAACCAAAAAACCGATGCACTTCCCGATAACAACAATGTACGCTTGGCATACACTGTCAGAAATCAGTCGGATGTGTTAACAAAATACGTTCCTTTGCGATGACTATCAACAAACCTTATCAACTGGTTCCGCTTGTCCGACTCAATGCTTCATGTCTGTAGACCTGTCGTTTCCACGTAATTGGCTATAAGTCTAACGCAAGTAATTTTTTTACATGCGGGAAAACCCCGAAAATTGGGCATGAGTTTTTCAGAGTCCTGAGGGGAGCTTGGAGATAATTCGGTTTATGTTTATGACGCTAATTGTTAGACGTTATATTCAAAGGGAAAAAAGACAGAGAAAAGCGGTACGAAGATGTGCGCTTATGGAGAGATAGATGATGGGGATGCTCCGGGGGCAGACACGGGGCGCCATCCGGCAGAGTCGCCCGTAATGTACCGTGAAATATCCACCGGGAAATATCGGCGGGTAGGTAACGACTCGCTCAAGCTATACCGCTCCCCGGGGATTAATCCAGGTATTGATTATGCCTCGCTCCGAATTAGAAGGCACGCGTGCCGTACTTGTAAGGCATTTAGCCAGGGTGGTCGTTGAGATACACTAGGCAGCTGCCTGGAAGGGATGGAGGAATGACAATTATCTAGCAAAACGACAGGCAGGTTGAACGGTATAGACAAAACTTGATTAAGTTGATCAAGCGATAGATTATTGCGGCCTTCCCTTTTAACTGTCGAACAATAGCGAATTGGCAAAAAATGTCTTTAAGGATTTAGCATGATATGTTTGATAATTTTGATAATAAACTCATTGCCCATTCAAACGTTTCCCAAAACGTCAAACAGCCTAGCATAATGATGTGGTAATTCAAAATACACGGTGCGAATGCCCCAGCCGAGGTCAACGACAATGAACGTTTGCACTCTTCTGAAAAGAACAAGCAAAAGCCATTGAACAAACTTCCTATAAGTAAATAATTACTCAGTCACATATATGCTTTAGAAAATGTTACTGAAGTAAGGATGTGTAAATAGAATCACCAAAATATACTTTAACAAAAAATTAACAAATACAAAATATACCCAAATATGGAACAAATATATTACACGGCTGGAATTTACGATTTATGCAAATTAGGCACCCTTTGCAAAAGCATTTCAGGTGTGGCCCCTTCTAAATATCTGCTCTAGGGCTATAAGAATCTATCTGCCAAGTTTAGTGCTTTGGACCAGTCGGTCACGATCTTTGCAACAATTGGGTCCCAGCCACCTGACTAAATGCATGGATTTTCCAATCAAATTTTATAAATCTAGTGCCAAAGAGACTATGCTGTGAATGTGACGAATTGTGAGTTTTAGTAATACCATCAGACTATTATGTGCGCCCAGAACACATCTCCCACAGGGAGCCTAATTTGCATACGTATCCACAATTTTGGATATGACAAGAAACACAATAAAGGGGGCCATTTTACTACCGTCACGTTAGCAGTTTTTGCCAATTGTTGTGATTTTTTGTTGAATACCTGAAACCACCAAAGAAGAATTTCAACACATGAATGGACATGCAGCCTATTGCTTAAGATAATTTGAATGGATTATTTGTATTGCTTTTTGACATTATCCTCACATTTCCATCAAATAGTGGACGGAAAACTTAGGTAACTCTTTCCGTCCATTTTGATGGAAATTTGAGGGTGATTTTAAAAATTCAACAAGAAAATAATTCAACACATATTACATGTATTATGAGCCTACTTGTCCATTCACACTTCCAAAAATTTTGGGTGGTTTCAGGTACTGTAAAAAAAAAAAAATTACAACCATTTGGAAAAACTGCTAACGTGACGGAAGCAAAGTGGTCCCCTATATTGCGTTTATTGTCATATGCAATGAGGGTGAGAGAGCAGGTATAGCGCTCAACACCATAGGAACGACGTCGCGAAAAGCTGCTTTTAATTGTCATCAGTTTGGCCAGTTTGGGGGTGCTTGTTTGACAGTTCGTATATGAAAGAAAATGAACAAATACAACGTTCGGGACAGCATTGCACACACAGAATATGATGCTCTAAAAAGCGTTATTTTGGATGCTGAAGGTTGTATAGATTGGATGCATATTTTGACTTCAAGAACGTTTGGAGGAAGTGTGCCCCCCAAAATGGATTTTTTTTTAACAAAAACAATGGCAACAAATACATAGTGAACCGCTCTCTTGTTGTAGCCGTGGTGCAACCAAATGACGTCATATTATCGATTTCCAACACACAAAATCAGCATTCTTGCCTAATGTTAGGAAAAGCTACCGAAGCATAATGTGGAATATGGTCATGCCACGATCCGAAACAGAGTCCTGACAGAGTAAATAATGACCCAGGTCTATATCATACAAACTACAATCTTTCATGAGATTTCGCAAAAGAATTCACTCATTAGATCGTTTACTTACATTTCAACACATACCAAAGATTACAAAGTTGTACCTTTTAACTAACAAAAACAACACTAGTATTAATCATTCTAAAAAGTAAAAATGATTAGAAACATTCCCGACCGTGACGTTTCAGCTTGCTTATAATAACATAGTGGAATTAACAAAGCATATAAATCAATACAAAAGCGAATTTGCATTTTATAGCATCGCCAATCTCCACTTGTGACGAGTTTGCCGAAGCTAGGACAAAATTGATTAGAATCATACATTCCTGAATTACACTGCACTCGTAATGAGATTTGCTGATGGAAATTTGAAATTGAAATAAACAGTTGAGCCACAAAAGACATGGAAGAAATTTAGGCATAATTCCATCTACGGTAATCGATGAAACCCTTTCTACTGTTCTACTGTCATCATGTCTGTAACAGTTGAGTGAAGAAAGTGAACATGCACGCGGTGAAGGAGTGCAAAACTCGCCGCAAGATTACTCGAACTCTTGTGTTATAGTCATGGAAATACTTTTCTTTTTCGATTAAAACAAGTCTGTAAAAGGTTTTAGGAATGTACTATTTTGGGCTTTGTTCCCACAGATGGGAAGCACTACTACGTGGTGCCATCTTTCAGCAAACTGTTCTGCACAGCATGAATTCTCTCGAAATATGAATGGTTGAAAAGTATTGACATATACCATTTATCGTGGTCCAATTATTAACATGCTAAAGATGCTTAAATGTTTGAGTTGTCCAGCGGTAGCCAGACGGTATGACGTCACAGGGTACATGGTCTATAAAAAACACTTTTTTATTCGATCATTCATTTGACTCCTGTCTTTCAATTCTGTTTGTTTCAAGCTGAAACGTAACGGGTTGAAATGTATTAAATCCTTTTCACTCTATTTAAATAGTTCAATATGATTTCTTATGTACTTTCAAAATTGAACTTCTCTACTTTTCTTCATTAAAACAGAGTAATCTTACATTATAAATGTTTCCAATATACAGGTGAACTAAATCAAGCATGCATAAGCAATAATGGCATGATGCAGTTTAAATCAGGCATGAAAAATTAAATAGTTGTAGCCATGCATGCAATGAATGAATATACTAAATATAAACAACCAGGGGTGTTAAAATGAATGACAAAAAAAGCGAATTTACTTTTTAAGACAAATTTGTCAAAACTAGGATCAATTAGACAACTATTTTGTGAATTACACTGTACTCGAATGAAATCTTTCGGAGCAGGTTTTGATATTGGATTGAATGACGGCGAAAAGATAGCGCTTTAAGACGTATTGTGTACTGACTTCAAGGAACGTAGACATCTATTGTTTTTTTCTTTTCTTTTCAACCGTTCGGGATTACCCCTCGCCACTGAAAATAAAAGTCAGAAAATGACTTTCAAAATAGTTATTAACTGAGTTCTTTGACTAAATATGTGGAGTGATGTGGCCTCGTGGTTAAGGGCATTGGATTTGTGGTCTGCGGGTAAAGCTGCAGGTTGTGGTGCGTGTGCCCTTGGGCATTGCTTCTCTCCACCCAGGAGTAAATGGGTACCTGTGAGGGCAGAGATGGTCATTGTGGTTGAATTAGCTTCTTTGCGCCTGACAGGCTACATCGAGCTGTATACTCTCCCCAGGGAGCTGAGATGGTATTTGGAATGTTTAATTGGCCCAATGATTAGGGGTAGTAATCGCTTTGATCTTAGTTAAAAGCCCTATATGAGAACCAAGTTATTATTATTATTATTATTATCATCATCAAATAAATACATTAAATCAGTCACGTTATTGTCTTTATAACAGGTACGACTTTTAAATAACTGAACGATAGCTTTCTTGCCTAAATTAAAATATTCCACCTTAAATAGCTGTCTTCAGATTGTCTTTACTCCAACAATACTCTTCCCGACACATTTCAGCCTGTTCTCAACAGTTCATGCTTAAACTTCCGAGGCCAGCTATTTCCATATGAGAGTGCGTATTTCTGTTACAATTATAGTCAGTGTAAAAATGAAAATAAGACAACTTTTTTAATGTTCCTAAGTGTTTATCTGACTCCAGGGATTAACCCACCCGCTCCCACCCCCTCCCCGTGTGCGGAGTTTCCCGAACGACGCCAGTTTTCTTTTCCTGCATGTGGTCATACGGACCTGTAGGAATGTCGACAAGATAATACAAACGTTTAGGCTACTGTTAGAACTTGACTTCTACTTTGTTTTGACATATCAATTTTAGAAATTACTCACTCAGTTTGTTGCAAGAAGCCAGAACTGAAAAGTTTTGGGAGCTACCCCACTCTCCCCCGAGTTCATTGAAAAGTTATCGCTTCCTCGAGGTGCACGAGTCGTCTGCAAAATAACTCGCGTAGCCCTTTGCGAAATTGGCGGTATTTGAAGGCGTAGATGACTGGATTGACGCAGCAATTGCCAGCAACCATCCCTACAGATAGCAGCAAGTACCACGCGTCGAAGTTGACATTCCAGCCCAGATTGAACAAGAGATAGATGACCTGGTTTGGAGTCCAGCACACCAGGAAGGTGATGAAGACGATCAAGAGCATCTTGAAGGTATTACGTCTAGCTCGGAGTAGGGACTCCATCACACCTTCTGGTTGGGCGTTGCCATCCGCGGTGGACGTTCCAGCAGTTGGACCTACGTTGGCCGGTGCCGGTCCAACCCGGGCCGCTCCTCTCTTGAGCTCCACGCTGATGCGAATGTACGCAAACAGCATCACTGCCACCGGCACGATGTACTGCAGAACGGCCGTCAGGCCCCCGATGATTTTGGACCGATTTGCGACACTCGAGACGCACCTACCGCTTTGTTCGTTAAAGGTGGTAATGCCGTAAAAGTTAATAACGGCTCCAATGATCCAACACGCCGCAATGGCCACGCCAACTTTCAGTCTTGGGCGCTTGGCGAAGGCTGCTTGGTACTTAAACGGGTGAACGATGGCGAAGTACCGCTCCAGAGTCAACGACAACAGATTGTACGTTGATACGACAAACAGGAGGAAGGATGCAAAGTTGGAGAACCAGACGTGGCACACTACCCACCCGAGGGCGTTGTTTGGCACGGGGTCGGGTAGCGGGGCCTCGCTCTGCAGAAGAATCAATAGTGAACCAAGAAGATCCACCACAGCTTGGTGGAAGATGAAGGCGTTGGTGCGAGTCTGCATCGATGAGACTTTACCGATGACAACACAGACGAGACTGTTGCCCAAGATGCCGACAATACCCACGATGGTCTTGAAGATACGCAGCCATAGAATCTCCTCCATGTTGGTTTATTTGCTGTGAACCTTATCAGACCCTTGCTAAAAAAAAATCATAAACCTCCCTTTGCGTCTGTATGCCGAGACGAGGTGCGGCCCAGCCTCTTTTATATAAGTCACCTCATCAATAATTCATATTCTTGCCCTTATTCAATATGTAAGTTGGTGTAATAATATTATGCTTTAATACGACTTTGGAATACATTACTGAATAGCTCCGAAGGATTATGAAAGGACCACTTTCGAGGCAATTTGCCTTTGTCGGCTCTACAACACATTTACCTCGAAATGGTAACATTTGAAAAACTCGTTGAACACACGAATATTTACACGTAATTATAAAGTAACTGTCAGAAGTAGTGCCGATACAAATATTTTTTATGTGACAAGCTCGTACCAGGGATACAAAAGTTAGAAACAAATTAACAATTACTACCTACGGTCAGAGTCTTTTTTTTCGGATGTAATATGGTTGATTTCTTTTTTTTTTTCGCCTGAAAATCAGCTCCTCCAAATTTAATAAGTTCAGGACCTTAGTTGAGTCCTGAGCCAATTGAAATCTTTAGATTCACTGCTGGTCATCGTAATTGTCGAGTCCCATAGACGCACCGCTTTTAATTACATTAAGTTGGTACCATAGAATACATAGTAATAGTGTTGGAGGTCAGTCCCAAGCGAAGAAAATTAATGACAAATTTTCAATTTACACATGGAGGTGCAATTCTTTCCATGGGGCCTAATTTGATTGGTGTTTTTTTAACTGTCCGACTACAATATTGCAAATTGGTTCCTTTGGCGGTCGAAAAGAAGAAACAATTATACTTCACCTTTTCATGAGGTCCTTACCAACTTCAGATTGGCGTAATTTTGCCAAAAAAATATTCCGTTATCAATTTCTAAACCGAGAAGATCTATATTTTAACAAGTATTTTTGAAAAGCTGAGGAGAGTGTTCTTTTTGTCTAGAACGCGTCAAAATGTTGCTGCTTATTTTTAAACAAAAACAGTGGGCTGCCAACCGCAGTTTCTAACATTTCAATTCGAAGAAGCTTTTATTTGCAGACATTTGATAAAAGTGGATTAGGGTTGGTGTTAAGTACAAAATATTGTCCAATAAAGCTGCATTTTTTGTACGAAATAACCTTCTGTTTATATTCACAGTGCAGCACCGATAGTGGACTATTTTGTCAAACTGACATTGAGTCCTTTATAGATAGGCTACGTTAATCGTCATGGAATTTAGGACACAACACTGACTGTAAAAACGGGAAAACCAATCAAAATAGAGAACATGAAGACTTTTTATTATAATCTAGGCCTACCAACATGTTCGTCTCGGGTTTGAGACCTTAATATTTTATTATGACAAGTCGACTGTAACGAGCGCCCTCTACCCTTATCGTGCAGCAATGCACTTTAAGAAAAACAATTAAAAAGCGAGTACCCGCTGCATGCCGCGCGCGCACTATCTGAGGGCGTTTGTATCAACTTCCTTGATACATTTTAAAAACTAGTGGGATGCCGCGCTTTGCGCGGCACCCGCTAGGTAGGTGGGGTTGACTGTTTACAAAATTGCAAGTGTGCTTCTGGGTCTGAGAATTTTGATGAGTGGGCAAGGGGTGTAGCCAAGTGAATTAGGAATTATGAAATTTAAACTGACTTGTCAAGAAACGAATAAAAGAATTGTATGCCGTGTAACCTTTCGATTAATGTTAGCTTTCTTGTCTGACCTATTTCTTGCCAATATGTTGTGCCAGTCTTTCTTTTCTGAAGATACGCCCGGCGCATCGTCAGATCCTCTAGTTTCTTACATTTTGAGCAGAAGTTGATGTCATTAAATAATTAGGTGTTGAGTACGGTTTCAGGGTTGTAGAGCGAAGTTGTTCAACAAAATTGTAAAAGGAGTAAACAGCTACACAAAAAGGGTACGTAATACAGCACTTCATATCCGAAAGACCACATGTTAAATGTATTTATTACAAAACTTGGCAAAAATAATAAAATGAGCTACATGAAATCCGTGTGTAATAATGTCTTTACATTCATTACAGGGCAATACTTTAGCACAGTTGAATTCGCTATCATCTCTCAATCGCGTCGCTTACTGTGCATTACTGGCGTAGCCAGAAATTTTTCAGTGGGGGGGGGGCGCTGGTGGGGCTGGAACATTTCATGGGGGGGGGCGTCATGTAGACCAATGATAATTTTTTTAGAAACTCAAAATCTCAGTGGGGGGGGGGGGGGCGACTGGGGGGGCGACAAGGTTTCATGGGGGGCCTGTCGCCCCCCCCCCCCCGGGCTACGCCACTGCTGTGCATATGCCCCTAAATAACAGTGCCAATTCCAACACGAGACGAATTTGTCGATGCGGCATCTGTGATACCCTTGATGGTTGGCCGCACCGCTTTACGGCCTACGATCACACGCGAGGAGTCAATATAATAGAGGGACAATGGCTCGTTGTGCACATTTGCGGTTGAGCAAGTAGAGGGCGTTTCACGCCAACGAATAGTCTGAGTATCACCCGTTCTCCACGGAGCCAATCTCCTGTATAACGTCTGATATGTCTTGACATGCAGATATAATATGCAAGCCGCGCGCCAGCCAATCGGAGTCGATTTTACTAAATCGTGACGTAATTTCATTCCTAAATCAGGACTAAATGGTTTGATTGGTCAATTCGAATGTAGTGTTTTGTAATACAACAACAGCCGGGCGCGATATCGCGTAACATGATACGGAGCGCGTGACCCTTTTTTTATTCATTGTCTATGTGACGCGCAACGGTGAATGACCGAACACCTGATATAGAAAGCGCTCACTAATTGGTCAAAATCTAGGAGGTCAAGAAGCGGGGTCTTGCCTAATTAATCAGCGAATATGTTCACGCATAAGGACCGGTTAAAGCCCGGTTCATACTAGACTGAGAGCTGGATAGGGTTTAATCAAAAGTTTGGGAACAAATCCCCTGATTGTCTAAAAGCATAGTATCATCGACCCTGATCACAGAATGCCCAGTCTTAAGTTTCGCTAGATCAGACAAAGGCCCATTGGCGTCATGCCAAATGTGGCCAATTTTGCATTTAATCAAAATTTCGAGAACAAGAACAAAACCAGTATCATTTGATAGCTTGGAACTTGTGGATTTATGGAAATATAACTTAAGAGCGATTTTAGATCAGACTAATTAACTTAAGAGCGGCCCAAAAAGCGCGGAGGGTGGGCGTGGCCGTCATCCCCTCTTTTTCCTTTTCGCTGAGGAGAAACTTAAACCAGTTTGTATTGATGCCTTGGCACTTGTGGGACATGAAAATATTACTTAAGAGGGCTTTTAGGTCAGACTAATTACCTTAAGACCGGCGGGAAAAACAAGAAAGGGGCGGGGCCTCAACCCCCCTCCGTGTACATTTTGGCTCCTATCGTCGCAAAGCATTTCCTAAATCCTGCCAAGTTTCTTTGTCAGTTGTTCAGATGCCTTGCGGTTATTTTGACACCGGGTTTTTGGAAATGTGGCATACCTTCATCACAAAATGTCAAAATGTTAACTTTTCCCATTGAAAAGTACATGCACACGTTCTGTTTATAAATTTGGCCAAATAGCTTGAATAACGTTTGTAGAGACCAGACAGTGTTGAAGAGGCGCACAGACGGCTCTACGCTCTAGGCTCTCGCCCCGCCCCCGTGAACAAATTCGATTTTTTTTTTATTAATAAATCTTCAACTTGTATCTTTTAATCCAACCAAAAAACCCTCAATTTTTTTTCGACGTCTGCAAACCTCTGAAAAAGGTGGGTTTTTTTGGGGGGGGGGGCACAACAGGATCTGCTTTGCGAGCAGATTGATTCCAGGTCCGTAGGCCTACATTATCGATACTGATTGTGGGGCGGGACTCGGGAGCAAGCCTACCAAGCAAGAACAAAAATTATTCTCTTGCATAATAATTCAATGACTAAACACCCACATGTATATCTGTATTCTCATTTTCATTTTAAAATAAACATAACAAAGATCAATGCCCGTAAATGTCAAGCTTCTAAATCGATGCAACCATATCTCTTTTTGGAATGTGTGTTGGCTCTGAAAAGAGTCGTTAGATTTAGAATCTCTCCTTGCGATGGTCATACGGAAACTCTGTTTTCTGCTGACGGCAGAGTCCCGATGGTTGACCCGCTGTCGATGATGCTGGTCTCCTGGTCCGGCCCCATGGCTGACGTCTAGAGGCTGATGAACTGATCTTCGGATGACTCCGAGACGGAGGCAGGCCTTGGAGAAGCTACGGTGTTGACCATCTGACGAGTGATGACCACCTGACGAACATGCCAGACTTTATCCTGAAAATTCTTGCACTTAGACAATAAGAAAAAACCGTTGGTAGCAACATAATTATAACAGGTACGTGAGGCGTCTTTGATATCCTTGATGGTTGGCCGCACCGCTTTACGGCAGATCACACGCGAGTAGTCAATAATAGAGGGCTAATTACTCGGCCCGCAGTGTACAATTTGCGGTTTACAGGAAATAGCGGGCGTTTCACGCCAACGAACGCCACTTGCAGAATAGCATCCTTAGCAGGTTTTTTTTATGTGGTTGGCGTTGTTTCGTACAAGTTTTATGTATTATGTATTATCAACCTGATCTGTTTGATACTTGATAGTACTCTGATATCTTGAATAAATTTCACTTAAACGAATGAAGCTACATATATAATATAACTTGCAAAAGGTCATTAATGGACACCATTTGCACAAAAGGGTACGTTCGGCCATGCAGGGGGGTCTACCCGATGTTCCCCAATACCTATGTTCCCCAACACCGATGTTCCCCGAAATCCTTAGGATTAGGGTTAGGGTTAGGGAACATCGGTATTGGGGAACAAAGGTCTTGGGGAACATAGGTATGCACACCATGGAGGTTGCTACCTCCATGGTTGGACTGTTTTCTGAGTTTGTGTTTTTGCTCATTTGCAACTACATGTATGTCTTCAATATAGTACAATGATAGGAAATTGGAATAGGGATAATTTCGCCCGCAAATGGTGATGTTGTTTGATGATTAGTTGTGACAAATACAGCACTGCATAACATAAAACTTGTATCACTATCAGGTAATGTCTCTATTTTCACCTTTAGGACCTGTCGCTATAACTTCAAAAATATGCATAATTGTATCTAGAAACATCTGTTTCCAAAACGCAAACCATAAAAATATAGATATTAAAACCAAACACATACGTTTTCTTTTTTTATTGTTGATTGTAGTTATGTCGTAGATCGGAGAGATTCCAGACAATACTCAATTGTAGGCACAAGGCCTTCATTGCTTGTTTTGCTTTTAAAAAAATAATTGAATAAAACAAACATGCTGGCGAGTGGTCGGCAGGAATTAATTACATCGGATTATACTCACTGTGCATTACCAAGAATGGACCCTTTTGTCAAGCGGACAACATTAAGTCCTCCAGAGCTAAGTTGGCGGCAATTTCCATTCAATTTAGCATCCAAAGCGCTTCAACAAATTCACTTTTTTCTATTAATAAATTCTCGACTGGTATGTTTATCCGCTTTGCGAGCAGACTGGCTCCTGGTCCGTACATTATCGATGCTGATTGTGGGGCGGGAACCAGCCTATCAAGAGAGAACAGCCTAAATATTGTCTGGCACCCAATAATTACAAATTGTAACGTTATAATTTAATAACTGAACATGAACCTATTATTAAGGTCGATGTGAACAACTTTTGTATTGCTAGAAAATAATAATTTAGAAATAAAGGAATCTATTTTTCCGGGATGCGTACATGCGTCTGTATTTTGTATCTCTACATATTTAAATACAATTTCGCAGGTACTTTTCAGATCTGATCTACTCTGATTTTCGGCGGTCGAATATTAAAAGTAATCTAACATTGTGAATGTTTTCTGTATTCAGCTGAATTAAATGAAGCATGTCCAAGCAATAATCCATAATGACATAATGTAGTGTGAATCTAAAAATTTTATTTCATTACATTTACAACGAACACTGGACAATTTAGTCACGAAACTTAAACAGTTGTAGCCATGCATCGAATTGATATTCATGTACTATAATGTCAACAACCAAACGTACTCAATTCTTACAAGGAACATGGAAAATTAAACAGTTGTAGAATGAATTAATATACATGAACTACAATATCAACAACCAAACTTACGAAAATGAATGACGAAAACAACCGAATTAACTTTTTTAAAGACATATTTTTCAAAAATGTGCTCAATTAGTAAATTATATTTTGAATTACACTGCACTCAAACTGATGAACTCTACTGAAGCAGATTTTGAAATTGGATTAACAATGGATTAACGGACGGATCACATGCATTGTTTTACAGCACTGAAAAAGCCACGTGCGGATGGCAACTGCTATATATGTCATTTATGTTCAGATCACATGACATTCCTTGGCTCGATCACGTAATCTCTGTACTAAGTAACGCAAACGCATCATTTAATGTAGCTTCATACTGTATTCTTATTTTCGTTAAGAAAGAATTATGATTAACTGAATGATAGCAGGATCGATAGCGCGCGAAACTTTCATTTTTCGTTCCATTTTTTGTAACACAAAATGTGAATGTTCGTTTTGCGTTTTCCGCCACCATAATCACCATATCCGGGCCCAATTTCTTGGCTCTGCTTACAGTTAGCAAACAAATCCCTGCTTACTATAGCGGAAAATTCCGTGCTTACGGTAACCGTATTTCACGTGTTGAGGAATTCTGGCTTCTGTGCATGCGGCGTACGTCCCGCAACTAAGGATTCTGTGCTTACAGGGCCGGTTAGTACGAAAGCCCATTAGTGCCACTGCAGTATATGTTAGTAATTCGTTATTACGGATTATTATTACGGCATTATTAGACGGAGTGGCGAAGCCGCGAAGTGACTGGATCGGAGACGTCACACGCACGATTGGCGAAGCCGCTTCGCCGCACTCGCGAACGCTGGCTTGGTCTTTGCTCCAGTCGCTTCGTGATTTCGCAGCTTCTCCGCTCGGCCACGTTGGCCTAGGCGAAAGGCTATTACAGGGTTAGCACAGAATTTTTCTGCTAGCGCGGTAAGCACAAAATAGTGATCGAAAGCGCGGAATTCTGAGGTAAGCAGAGCCATGAAATTGGGCCCCGATATTGGGTGAAAAGGTCAACTACAGCGATTCGAACCAGCCAACCGACACTGTTAGCTCGGTGGTCGAGTGGTAGGACATCTGCACTAGAAAGCAGGAGGTCGTGGGTTCGAGTCCCACCCGAGTGATTTTTCCAACTTTCACTCGGGAGGTTACACACTGAGTATACAGTGTTTATACGTCGGTGGAGGGCAAAACTTAATTTGATTTACATCACCCCGATGCAAAAAAATATATATATATTCCATCTTAAGAATAATGCGGTACCCGCTGCTACGGTACATCAGATTCGAATTAGCCAACCGATCCCGTTAGCTCGGTGGTCGAGTGGTAAGACATCTGCACTAGAAAGCAGGAGGTCGTGGGTTTGAGTCCCACCGAGTGATTTTTCCAACTTTCACTCGGGAGGTAACACACTGTATACAGTGTTTATACGTCGGTGATTTGATCAACTAGGCGACCTCATAAGATTCTAAAAGAGCACGGTAATAAGTACATTAATCAAGGTCTTCTTAATCCATTCACCCATTTGGGTCACCAACAATAAAGAGAACTCACACAAACAAAATAATACGAATCAACTATTCAGCGTTCACTCTCTACTTGACAGAAAGAACACAAATCATTTATGAACTGATAAATATTTCAACTGCTGCAGTTTTTGTGTTACTAGTAACCACGAATGACAATCTGGAAAAAAAACTACCACGTAGATGTTGTCAACATAATCAATTAATTGTAATGCATGCATGTTTTTTTTACACCGACAAAAATAGATATATGCGGATATAATTCCTTTTATACGTTTCTCAAATTTAAATGGAACAAAACGAAAGCAAATAATTTGCTTGAACCCCAGATTACGAAAGGAAATTTTTCGACAGCCTTAATGACGCGGCCGTACTCTGAGAAGTTAGTCCTAATATTAAACGTGGACATAAAGCGCTCTACAGACTCGAAAAATGCACCTTTAACGTCAAAGAGGTCACTCACAAATTTAAGTTCTTTGTGCCCACTTTTTGTAGGAAATACAGTTGCCACAAGTGTAACTCTGTGGATATGCCATGAAACATTCACTGTAAAAAAATGCCGGTAAATTTACGGACTCCGTAAAGTGAAATATTCCGTATTTTTGGCGTAATTATACGGATCTTTCCGTAAATGCAAATATTAATTATGCTAATTAGCGTGATTACAATCAACCACATCGGCCCAAACACTTACAAATAATATAGTTCATCTAAGTACATATTGTTATTTCACCCACAACCGTGTACACATGTCCAAACTCATGTTAAGGCTCTGTTATTTTACGGAATGAAAACAACTTTTCCGGAAATTTTGCTGCAGGAAAACAGAACGCTATTTTCTTTCCGGCAGCAACATTTCCGAAAAGGTTTTTCATTCCGTGAAATAAACAGAACATTAACACGAGTTTGGACATGTGTACACGGTTGTGGGTGAAATAACAATATGTACTAAGATGTACTATATTATGTGTAGGTGTTTGGGCCGATGTGGTTGATTGTAATATGCTAATTAGCATAATTAATATTTGCATTTCACCGTAAAGATCCGTATAATTACTGAAAATACGGAATATTTCACTTTACGAAGTGCGTAAATTTACCGGCATTTTTAACAGTGTTGATAAGGGCATCATACTGATTGACTGGCACATGGCATTGCACAAAGAGGTTCAATCGTAAAGAACGTCAACCCAAAACTGATTTAGATGAGCGGCCCTCGCTATAGTAAAGAAACATTCTATGGAAGCTTTCTTGCCTAAATCTGAATAATCCAAATGAGTAAACTTTTGTCAGATTGTGGTTTTTCCCTCTTTTCCCCTATTCTCATAGCTCGGCATAAAATTCGAAGGCCGGCTAGTTTCATTAAACATCTCCCCGACTTTCCCAAACAACACCATTATAGCCAAAACGACTGGTAGGAATGTTGACAAGATAATAGAAACATTTCTTGTTGTTGAAACTTAAATTGTACTTGGTTATAACATATCAATTTCGGAAAACACTCACTCAGTTTGTTGCAAGAAGCCCAAAAGGAAAGGTGCTTGGGATTACCCCCACTGGCGTCCATTGCGAAATTTTTTACTGTTTGCGTGAAAGCTCAAGAATTCGAAGCTTCTTCAAAATGCATGAGTCGTCTGCAAAATACTTCGCGCAGCCCTTTGCGGAATTGACGATACTTGAAGGCATAGATGGCTGGATTGACGCAACTATTGGCAGCCACCATCGCTACCGAGAGCAGATAGTACCACTCGTCAAAGCTGAGCTTCCAGCCCAAATTGAACAAGAGATAGATGACCTGGTTTGGAGTCCAGCACACCAGGAAGGTGATGAAGACGATCAAGAGCATCTTGAAGGTATTACGTCTAGCTCGGAGTAGGGACTCCATCATACCTTCTGGTTGGGCGTTGCCATCTGCGGTGGATGCTCCGGCAGCTGGACCTACGTTGGCCGGTGCCGGTCCAACACGGGCCGCTCCTCTCCTGAGCTCCACGCTGATGCGAATGTACGCAAACAGCATCACTGCCACCGGCACGATGTACTGCAGAACGGCCGTCAGGCCCCCGATGACTTTGGACCGACTCGCCACACTCGAGACGCACCTACCACTTTGTGCGTTAAATGTGGTAAGGACGTAAGAGTTAATTACGGCTCCAATGATCCAACACGCCGCAATGACCACGCCAACTTTCAGTCTTGGGCGCTTGGCGAAGGCTACTTGGTACTTGAACGGGTGAACGATGGCGAAGTACCGCTCCAGAGTCAACGACAACAGACTGAACGTTGATATCACATAAAGGAGGAAAAGTGGAAATCTGGAGTACCAGACGTGGCACACTACCCACCCGAGAGCGTCATTGGGCACGGGGTCGGGTATCGGGGCCTCGCTCTGCAAAAGAATCATTAATGAACCAAGAAGATCTACCACAGCTTGGTGGAAGATTAAAGCGTTGGTGCGAGTCTGCATCGATGAGACTTTACCGATCACGAGACAGACGAGACCGTTACCAAAGATGCCGACAATACCAACGGTAGTGTTGAAGATACGCAGCCACAGAATCTCCTCCATGTGTGTTTAGTTGATGTGCACTTATCAGTCCGTTGCTAGACAAATCATCAACCTCCTTTTGCGTCCTTATGCCGAGAGGAGATGCAGCCCAGTGTGTAATAATACTCTGATTTCAACTTTGGAACGAAATACTGGATAACAAGGACTATCTAGAAGGACTACTGTCGCGAGAAGTCACTGTTTTCAATTGAAAACACGTTTGCCACAAATTTGAACCGTTTGAAAAGATAGTTAAACACGCGAAGATTTTATAGTAACCGTCAGGAGTAGTGCTGACAAAAATAGGTTTTGTGCGTGACGTGACAGGCTTGTGTCGGGGATGTACAGTACAGAGCAATTACTGCTAACGGTGGGTTTTTTTCAAGGTTAACTTCTTTTCCCCCCGAAAATCAGTTCCTCTAAATGAGTAAATTCGGGACCTTGGTTGAGCCTCGATTCAATTAAGGCCTCCGGGATCGCTACTGGTCATCGTAATGGTCGAGTCCCATAGACGCACGCTGTCAATTACATAAAATTGGTGTCACGTAGGTAAATGCGTCGCGCTTTTTCCATACCGTCGAACATGTATACAATGATTAAAACAGTATTTGAGGTTCTTAACTCAGAAAATTAGTGACAAATTTTCAATTGCAGACTGATGGAGGTGCGATTTGATTTGATTGACATTTTTTTGACAATACGTTTCGATATAGCAAATTGGTTCCTTGGGCGGTCAAAAAGAACAAAAAGTGTACTTGACCATTTCATAAGGTCCCCACAAACTTGAAATTGCATTATTTTGCAAGAATTATTCTGTTACCGATATTTAAACCCTGGGCGAAGTGTTAGTTTTTTTCTAGAAGGTGTCCAAGTTTGGGTTTTTGTTTTTTACTAAACACAGGGGACTGCAAACTAAATTTTGTAATATTAGGCCTACATCTTAAAAAAGCATATTTCGCAAAGTTGCAGAAGTTTGATAGAAGTCGGTCGGGGTCGGTGTTAAGTGCAAACCATGGTGCAAGTTTTTGCGGTAAATAGAAGTGAGAAGCAGGGACCAACGGGTGGGCTTATATCTCGAAATAACAGTCGGCTAATATTCACAGTGCAGTACATGTACCAATAAAATAATGGACTCTTTTGTCAAGCTGACATTGTCCTAAATAGATAGGTTTGCGGTAATTTTCATGGAATTTAGGATGCAACATTGGCTGTTTAACGGAATCGCCACTCAAAATAGAAAACGTGAAGGCAGTAGTGTGTAGGGTCTCGATAAGACAAGACAAAAGAATTGTATGCATAATGCACAAAAAAAACCAAAAGACTCATTTGCATATCAATGAAACTAATTACCATATCAATGGATTATGTTAGCATAATAAAAGAGCGCATTGGCGTACAGAAGTTTTATCAGACAAAGGAAGGGTCTGAAAATTTTATTGGACAAAGGGAGGACCCACCCCCTAGATTGAATATCGGACAGAGGAAGACTTTAACTGGAATATTGGACAGAGGAAGACTTGAACTGGAATATCGGACAGAGGAAGACTTGAACTGGAATGTCGGACAAAAGGGAGACGCTGGGTGGAATATATGGTACAAAGACGGTTGTCAAACGTTTGAAAATGACTTAGAGTATCATTTGTATTCATTCAAGCAGTGTGCTAACAGTGAATGAAAAAATAGAAATGGAGGCCACACCAACAGAGCGCCAATTAAGTCAACTCGCTGGAAATCGCGTGAAAAAAATGTTTTTACTCTGGGGAAAATGGAGTAGTAGTGCAGTTGGGGCAGTATAGGTAGTGCCTGCTCCTTTTTGTACACGTTTTACGGGAAAATGTGGAGGCGGCGGGGGGGGGGGGGGGTTGAGGAGCAATGAGGATCCATTGTAAAGGGTATTCAATAGAAAAGAGGATTAGCGGATGCATTGTGTTGGGATTATATATGAATTTGTTTGTCATTTTGGATGAATGGCATAGGTACGACGGCGATCGGAACAATAGGCTCATTATACTTAGCAAAGCAACATTAATGCCAGTGTATTTTAGGCCTGTATACAATACGTTTCAATTATACTATAATTCATTGATGGGCTTAGGATGACATTAACGGTACCCGGTTTGCTTTTTACATGGTCACTGTGGACAAGGTTTTTTCGTGGAGAGCTTTGTTAATGCACATGTAGTTGGAACCTCCGTCATTTATTGGAGCCGCTGTGCCGCTTACAATGCATGTATGCATAACCTCGGATAGCATTGATCGATTTCAGTAACTCTTTTTCTTTTTCTAATCATGCGTTCACGAACATGCTCTATAAAGAAAATGCTTGAAACAAAATTTAATGATGTTTCACATTTGATTGCTTTTTAAGAAAATCTTTAATCTACGTCAATTTTGTTACCCTGTATTCGATTGTGAAATCTGTTTGGTTACTGAAGTCGCAGAGCATAACTGATTTCGTAAAAAGCCTCATCCTGAGTGACTGCTGTGTGTTCCATTCTAAGTAAAGACTTGACTTATGCATATATTTACGGCGTAATCATGGAAATTTTGTCATGAATTGGGAGATTCATGTATTTATTCCTATATGTTTTTATATTATGGTGTATGGGGAGAATTATGTAAGACTGGGGTCAACAAAGTGAACAAAGATCCTTCCGCAGCGAAAACTCTTCGGCTTTTAGATTTAAAGTAACGACTTTCCCAAAATGTTGATGCTTATCCATATAGAGTGACACCGTATAATAAAGAAAGTCTTTATACCGCGCGCACCTGTAAAAAAAAATAGAAAAAAAGAAGAAGAAACTATTAGTAAGGTTACTATTCACGTAGATCACCATGATAAAACGTGGCCAGGGGTCCCAACCCATTGTGATACAGAATGATGTTACAAAGCAAACCCACTCCAGTTAGTAGAAATAAGATTACCGGATACATCACTTGGACAAAACAATGGACGGAATAAGTAAAAAAACAAAAACCCCACTACATGCAGTGGTCAGAAAAAATTAAGATAACTGTACATTTTGTATACATGTACATCACCAAGAAAGTAAAACATGGCGAGGGTTTCCCTTATGGGTGGTTAACCCATTGTGATAAAAGGATGTTAAAAAAACTTATTAGCAGTGCTAAAATAATATTGAAACTATTACTGAATACATCACCGTGAAACAATGGCCAGGGTTTTCCTATGGGTGGTTAACCCATAGATGTACAAAAAGAAAAAACACATGCATAGGTTACAAAAGTATAGGAATGAGATCATTGTAGAAATCTCCATGACAAAAAAGGCCAGGGGTTCTCCTGTCACGCCTTTCCTTAACCCATAGGCCTAGAAACATGTGTACACAAAAGCAAAACCACTGCAAATAGAATGATTGAACAATGAATAAGGTTCCCCATTTGGTGGTGAAGCCATTGTTCAGAATTAAAGACGAGCATTAATACAGGTAGCGTTCTAACTAAGCAAAACCTAAATAACAAACAACAAAATTAAACAGCCGCTGCAGGAGTCTATCTAGTCCCTCCTGTCTTAGTGAGAATTATTGTTGATACACAAATCTATTTTAGCACTGAACCAGATGTTCATTCTGAACAATAAATCAGCTTTATTTGCAAAACGAATGTGCAGAAATACTAAAACGATTTATAACCATATATTGACTCCCACACGAAAAAATTGGTTGGATTGTTTGAGCAATGAAATTAAATGTATAGAACGGCAACAAAAAGACATCTCATTTCTCATATAATTTAATAAAAATTACTATGTATAAAAATATTTCAAGTCTGGCTTGCAACGACATTTCCTTTTTTTTTTTTCCCCCCCCCCCCCCCCATTTTTGGAAAAGAACACTCACCCAAATGGTTGTCACTCCAGTGTTATGTAGGCCCTAACAACTCAACTCAATCCAGGCCTACTAACGGACGAATAGCATTTATACAAATGATGAAAACTAGGCTGATTAGAGTTTAATGAAGATCACTTGAGATTGCAGGCCCTAACAACTCAACTCAATCCAGGCCTACTAACGGACGTATAGCATTTATACAAATGATGAAAACTAGGCTGATTAGAGTTTAATGAAGATCACTTGAGATTGCAAGAGTACGTTTCGAATGATAAAAACTGAAAATGAAAAAGGTCTCCTTATTTACACAATCGCACAGCAGATTTGACAAGTTAGGCCTAAACTAAAGGAAGTAACTAAACTAGGCCTAGCCATAGGCCTTAATTAATTCATGACAATTATGTTTTACAATATTTGTTGTAAGGTGTGGTCTTCACTCTTCAGAGAAAGTTTTACTTGTCACTTAAGTTTGATATTCACAAGACGATACAAAGTACGACTGCGAATACGATACGAACTCTGCGCGCCCCGCTTGAACACGATAACCATACAGGGGCGGATCCAGGAATTTTCGCAGGGGGGGGGGTTTCATCAGCCAAAAAAAATCTGAAAATGTACACAGGTTTTTTTCTCCGGGCACTTGGCCTCCGTAAATTCAAAAACTGTGGGGGGGGGGGTACCGTATTTTGAACAGGCGGACATTATATAATTTTTTGGGGGGTGTCAGGGGGGTATCGACTTTTTTTTAAGGAATTTGTATACTAATTTTTTGTTTGACAGAGCTGGGGGGGTCGACCCCCAAAACCCCCCATCTGGATCCGCGCCTGCCATACCGATTGTCGCTGCGGAAACCCCGACCAGAAATGACAGATTCACGGTCAGCTCTTACGTGTAACATGGGTAACATGGAGCATTTTTTATTAAAGCTGTAGTGTTCTTTCAAGACAGTTTTCCTACAAAAGACATTCTCTTGAAGATTTATAATGATTTAATCAGGCATGGTTCAAGTGACATAATCTGGATTAACTTAATACTCGCGAAAACATCTCAAAACAAAGTCAAATTTCTCGGTCGTCTGTAGAACTGCTTCTGCTAAAAATTAACCTCCTTCCCATTCGTTTGACCCCCACTGCGTTACTCGGTAGGGGAAGAGACACGTGCGGCGCGCTCGCCGCGCTGACTATAGCAACGAGGTTGGACGCATGCATTCACCGAGACTGGTACCCAAAATAACGCGTCGTGAGAGGGGTACCAGACCTTTTTAATCCTTATCGTTTACGTTGGATTTTCACTACGATTTTGTCCTGAAAAAGCACTTTCGCCGGGTTAATTTTTCTTCCACCGTCCCGATTCTTAATAAGAAAAAAATATACGAATCGTATACCGTAAAAGAAATGAAGGGGATGAGATAGTGTAGGGTTAAACTTTTTTAAAGCAATTAGTCCGGGATCCAGAACCCCAAAAATGAGTTAACCCTTGTAAGTCACTTGTATTTACCCAAACCAAACAGCGCCCTCCTCCTATTGTGTCCACCATACCTCGAATGTAACCGTAACTAGATTTTAAAGAACATATGGGGGGGGGGAGAGGGGGTAAAACGGGCGTCTTCCGTCACACCCCCATTAGTCAGTTTGTCGGCGAAATCATGGTGCTGTCGGTTTTCGCAACTGAAGAATAGAGGAAGGAAAAGGGAAGAAGAGAAAAAGGAGAATGTTATAATATAATAAACACCACTTCTCAAAACCTCGAGAAGATAAAATCCTGTTATGCAACCCAGGGCAACCAAAATTGTACAGTTATGCAAAACACAATCACGTATCAAACTTGTTTAGTATGATTTTTTTTTAAGTTTAAGCTATCCCACTGAACAATTAATTCCATTCATAGTAATCAACATAATTAACCATTTCTATTACTGTTGGTATGGATATAATTAGAAACAATTGGCGGGATAAATATAATGGTAGATCGCCAGCTACTTTATTTTGATCTTCAACACTTTTATAATAAGACTGAATGGTGGAGAATTAATTTATTAAAACCTTTCGGGACAAATATAAAAGATAAAGTACATTTTACCCCGAAAAGCCATTGTAAATGTTAAAACAAAATTGGCAGTCCATTAAAATAATAATAATTAAAAAATGGCATGCATTGTACCAAATCTCTCTTGGGAAAATGTGTTGGCTCTGAAAAGAGCCGTTATGGTTTGTTTGTGGAGTTTCTCCTTGCGATGGTCATACAGAAACTCTGTTTTCTGCTGACGGCAGAAGTCTGCTGCTGATGAACATTCCGAGATTGCTGGGTCTTGACTTGGACGGGGCTGGCTGCAAGCTGCCCAGGTTGGTTGGACAGTACTTGATGGTATGTGCCTCATCTCCGCTGGTTCCACACAGCGGACAGATGTAAGCCCGTAGCCTAGGACAGACCACCTTGTCAAGGCTGTTCTTGAGGACGTGTGAGGTGTAGACCGCTTCGCTCTCGCCGTTGTTCTTACAAAAGACACACCAGGTTGGCTTTGGAACCAACCACCGATTGCCACGTCGAGATGGTGGACCAGTCTCACGGGACAGCTCGTCCATGGTGAAGGGACGGAAACCGGTGGTGGACCCGCTGTCGATGCTGCTGGTCTCTTGGTCGGTCTCCATGTCTGGCGTCTGGAGTCCGAGGAACTGATCTTCCGATGACTCCAAGACAGAGCTGGTCCTTGGATAGGTTACGGTGATCTTGGTGATGAGACGGGCTAAGCCAAGGTAGTCATGGAAGCGGTCAAACTCTCCAGGCTCTGGGACAGGCAGCTCGGAGTCTGGCTCGTTGTCTTGAAAGACCAGGGAACTGAAAGTGCTGGTAGACATCTTGAGGTATACTCGAGAACGAAACTGATGTTTCCGGTTGAAGGATGAAATCCAAGTAATGACCACCAGACGAACAGGCCAGACTTTATCATGAAAATCTTGAACGAGGTCGGTACTTAAACAATAAGAAGAAGCCGTTGGCGGCAACATTAAAGGTTCATGCGGCATCTGTGATATCCTTCATGGTGCGCATGCGGCATCTTTGATATCCTTGATGGCTGGCCGCACCGCTTTACGGCAGATCACACACGAGTATTCAACAATAGAGGGCGACCGACTTGGCCCGCAGACTCCAATTTGCGGTTTAGCAAGCAGGCGCTTTTCACGCCATTTAAAAAGGGCGTCCTTAGAAACTACACTGTATAGTTTCTTTCATGGGTTTGGCTTTATTTGGTATTGATGAAGTTATCAAAATGACTTGTATTCAAAGTAATTGGGCTTTTTAGTTGCTGCTCGTTTTCTTATCTGAACAGGAATTTAGTTTTGTTTAGCCGCTGCAGTAGATCAAACGTCAATAGGTTAAGATGATGCCACGTGCTCTGCACAAAAAAATGATTTTTCTTCTGTAGGTACACGCGACATGAATTTGCTTCTTGCGTATTTTAGTTTCGATGGAAGCCAAAAAGCGCGTTTGCATTTTGTATATCATAAACTTGGGACATGATTCTCGAATTCAGAATATCAGAAAATTTGCATTAGTATTAAAACCAAGAGGTATATACCAAAATATCCTTAAAACGGAAAGTTAATAGGTTACTCAAGGATTGATTGATGTTCAAGGATTAATTGAAATTAATTATTGCATGGCCCTTTGAAGGAACAAAAAAAATCGGTCACCACACATTCACAGTTCTTCTATCGTTATTTATTCCAGTGACATAACGCGTACAGAGCTCCACAACAGCCATCAAGATTGATGAGCAGTCGGATCAGCAGGCATGGAAGCAGAAGACCAAACACCAACATGTGAGATGTAGTGACAGCGCCACCAGCTGTTAGGGGAAAGATACCACAAACTTCAAATTATTAAAGGTTTAAGTTTAAATGGGCTTACGAAGCGTTACGGCACAACCTATATTCGCGATTTTTTTAACCCCCAAAAAGTATTATTTTAATACCATATTTGCAATACCGTGGGGACGTAATTTCTGTAAGTTTCACTAACATTTCTTACTTAAGACGTCCTAAACGTTCCAATTAGCCTCTGTGTCTTTTACAAGTGATATACATTTACTCCTCTTTAACAATGGATCCAGGGTGGACAAGTCATTTCCTCCTATAGTCATATTAGCCCCTCCCCCTTAGTGCACCCCAAACACTGGTATCCATATCGGATATTAATACCAGTATAATTGTGTTTGGGTGTCAGAGCAGGGGGGATAGCGTTAATTTTTTTGGAATTTCTATGGAAAAAAAACTATTTTTGACAGAGCTGGGGGGGTGTTTTTGGTGACCCCCAAACACCCCCCCCCCCCCGGATCCGCACCGGAAAATAACTGGTTCCTCGGTGTTGGCTAATTTCCACGGCCTGGCGTTTCACCTCGAAAAAATTAGTTTCGTAAAATTCCTCCTCAAACCTTTAATAAACACTGCAGTTTACGCGGGGTGATCTGTCAGCCTTAGTTAAGATTACCCGTATGTATAGGAAGCAAAACATGATTATTTACTGTAAATGATAGTCTAGAGACGTTGGAGGATTAGCTCAAATAGTATAGAGCGCTCGCTTGCGATGCGAGAGGTACCGTACGGTAGCCCTAGAACGACATCAAAGTGTTGTTTTTTAGGAACTTCTTATCTCTATTTTGTTTTGGTTTCTTTCATCTTTAACACTTCCAAATAGTGAAGCTTCCTGTTTATTTCTTTTAAACATTTGTCATGGATGTATACATTATTAGAGTCGATAATGCGTGTAGGCCCTAGCGGTTGTAATGATTGATTTTCTGTTATAAATCTTTTAACTAAACAATCTTCAGACAGTTTTACACTTATCTGAATATCGGTTAGGGAGCATGCAAGTTACAGGAATCAAGTCTCTTCTTCGAATATATGGATTGGCCTGACAAGAGCCGTGTTACAACTGATAATGTAGTAACCAACGGATAACGTATCACCAACCGATAATGTATCACAAATTGACCGATATTGTATCACTAACCGATAATGTAGCAAAAATTGACTGATAGTGTAGTAAAATTTGTATCCGATAATGTATCACGTGTCGACGGATAATGTAACTACAAAATAACTGTATCCGATAATGTATCACTACGGAACGGATACTGTATCAACCGATAATGTATCAAAAATCAACCGATAATGTATCAGTATATTTGGAAAAGGTGGAAATATTGCAAATTAATTAAAGTCTAATAAGTGTCTTTGCTATGACAAGTCCCCACTCGGGAAAGTTTATATTTTTTTGTGAATTTGGGAGGGAGTTGCTCTGGTTTGGAGACGCTCTACTTCCAAGTGGGCCTAAGCTAGTGGCGTATCCACCTTTTGATGTCGGGGGGGGGGGGTAACTGCATTCACACATCCGCGCCGAAATGTGGACAAGTTCTTTTCTCCGGACACTTGGCCTCCGTATGGGCTCCGTGCTCCAACCCAAGAGGGCGCGTTTTACCACTTTTGAGAGCACCATGCATGGACGCACGGGACCATTGATCTCCGTATGGCGATCAATGGACGGGACACAGCATGTGCGAACTTTACTGTACTGGTTCGCGCGCAAAGTTCAACGCCACTTCCAGAATGTGCCAAGGCTATTAGCCGCTGCGTCTTCGCATGATTGTCAGGCAACGTCGGCGCGCGCATACGTTCAATTTAACTTGCGATGGTCTCACAGACTATTCCCTCCCCCATTAACTTTGCATCATTCAAATTACGCAGTGGATGCATGGACCGGGACCATTCTAGGTCCTCCCGCAACTCTCCGTTTCTGGCCGTTGAAGGGGCACTTGTGCATGGAGCCCATAGCTCCATGGTAAAATCAAAAACTGATGGGGGAGGGGGCTGGAGACCACATGACACTGGGGGCGCTGTTCATGATACTGATGTATTAGCGCATTTCAGGCTTTTGGTGCTTTTTCTCCCTTTCTCAGTACTATTTAATACATTTCGGCGGTTGGAATGTTTGAAAAACACCTCAAAATCTGCCTTTTTTCTCTAAATACAAAATAATGGGGGTGGGGTGATCCATTAGCCCAGACCCCCTTCCCCGGTCAAAAAGTGGGGCGGGATATATAGGACACAAAACAAACATTTGTGTACACCTTTCCCCCGTACTGATACATTATCGGTTGATTTTTGATACATTATCGGTTGATTTTTGGTACTTTATCGGTTGACACAGTATCCGTTCCGTGGTGATACATTATCGGATACAGTTATTTTGTAGTTACATTATCCGTCGACACGTGATACATTATCGGATACAAATTCTACTACACTATCAGTCAATTTTTGCTACATTATCGGTTAGTGATACAGTATCAGTCAATTTGTGATACATTATCGGTTGGTGATACATTATCCGTTGGTTACTACATTATCAGTTGTAACAAGCCGTTTGAGTTGAAGATTACTTTCATTGAGGAGGTCACACGAAAACTCTGTGACTGCAAGAGCCGTTGGTACCGGAGATGACGTCTCTCTATATCGAACGTCAGAGAAAAAAGTTTTTCTGAAGGCGGAAGAAGTCTGCGGCTGATGAACATACCGAGATTACCGGGTCTTAATGAACGGATCTGGCTGCAAGCTACCCAGGTTGGTTGGACAGTACTTGATGGTATGTGCTTCATCTCCGCTGGTTCCACACAGTGGACAGATGTAAGCCCGTAGCCTAGGATATACCACCTTGTCAAGGCTGTTCTTGAGGACGTGTGAGGTGTAGACCGCTTCGCTCTCGCCGTTGTTCTTGCAGAAGACACGCCGGGTTGGCTTGGGAACCATCCACCGATTTGCACGTCGAGATGGTGGACCAGTCTCACGGGACAGCTCGTCCATGGTGAAGGGACGGAAACCGGTGGTGGACCCGCTGTCGATACTTCTGGTCTCCTGTCCGGCTCTTTGTCTTGACGTCTAGAATCCGAAGAATTGATCTTCAGATGACACTGAGACAGAGGTAGGCCTTTGAGAAGCAACGGTGGTCTTGGTGCTGAGACGGGCTAGGCCAAGGTCATGGAAGCTGTCAAACTCTCTTGACTCTATGACAGACAGCTCGGAGTCTGACTCGTTTTCTGAAAAGAAAAGAGAGAACTGAAATTGCTGGTAAACATCTTGAGGTGTACTCGAGAAATATCACCAATTTTAAATAGGGCCTGTTTCCCATGATGCCCTGCTGCTCCTTCGTACCAACCGCCTTGTAAATGGGGTTGCTTACTTCTTATTTGATTTAGCACTCATTGGAAAGAGTAAGTTGTTAAGCTTGCGACCCATGGTAGACGCTTCGGCGTGCACATGATCGCCATATGGCCGACGGTATATCAAGACGGAAGTCCCACAATGCTGTGCGTTTCCTTCTCTCTTTGCAAAAGAGATTAACATTCACCAGTGTGGTTTGGAAAGCTTCGGCGGACCGTTATAAAATATGACGACTTTTCCTAATTTTATGAGGGGCATTATGGTACCAAAAAAGGCGATTCCATGGTATGTCCATGGTTGCCTTGGCAACCCATTTAAAAACAATGGCAATTATACCTTTGGGTCTTTTTATATAAAATTGGCAAGCTGCATATCTGGCGGTCACAAGCATGTTATCTTTGCCCAAAACTATAATAAATACTGCTGTTTGGGTTTTTTGTTTGTTTACAAAACAATGTCAACAAACACATAGTGAATCCCCCTCTTGCAACCAAATGACGTCATAATAATACATCCCCCCCAATTTTTTTTTTCGATATTCTTGCCATATATTAAGAAAAGCAGCCGAAGTATAATGTGGAATATGGTCATGGGAAAACCTAAAATACCCCCGTCCTGAGTTAATAATATTTCAGGTTCACTATACAAATGAAATAAAAGTTACATTTATTCATTAACATTTCGCTTAAATTTCATTCATTACTGATTACATCGTTTAATTACCTTACAACACATAACAAAGATTATACAATTGTATGACACCCTTTTTACTGACTATTAATTATTATAAACAGCAAATAAACTATTGAAAACATTCCGAACCGTGACGTTTCAGTTTGTTTCTAAGGAAATAAAATGACAAAAGCATATAAATGAATGCAAACGCGAATTTTCGATCTCCACTTGTGACGAGTTTGCCGAAACTACAAATTAGAATCATACATTCTTGAATTACACTGGATTCATAATGAGATTTACCTATGGAAATTTGAAATTGAAATGAACGGACCAAAAGATATCGTTGCACGAAATTTAGATATAATTCCATCTAGTTTGCATAAAACAAATGTTAAAAGCAATCGAGAAAACCCTTACTGTTTGCTGTCATGTCTGTAACAGTCGAGTGAAGAAAGGAAACATGCAGGCGGTGAAAGAGTACTAAAGTCGCCGCAAGATTACTCGAACTCTAGTGCTTTTTTTCCTTTTCGACTAAAACGAATCTGTAAGAGTTTTTTAAAGGAATGTACTATTGTGGGGCTTTGTTCCCAGATGGAAAGCACCATCATGTGGTGCTATCTTTCAGCTCACAGTTCTCTTCTGCACCGTGTATATCTTTTGAAATATGAATGATTTAAAAGTGTACATATATCCTATTTAATGTGGGCCAATAGACCTAAGACATAATGACGTCACGCTTTGTTTACATGTGCGCTTTCCATATGGAAGCTTGGTGGCTCCCATAGGAAAGCGCACAGGTGAGCAAAGCGTGACTTCATTATGTCTTAGGTCTATTAACATGCAAAAGATGCTTACATACTTGCGTTTCCCGGTGGTTTCCTGTAGTCAAAGGGCACACTATCTACTGTTTGTGCTCGTTATTTGATCCCTCGTTTTAATGCTCCTTCTATTCAATTTCGTTGGTGGTAAGCTGAAACTTAACGGATTGAAATGTATTGAACCATTTTACCTCTATTTAAGTATTTAACTATAATTTCTAGTTACTTTCAAATCTGATCTACTCTGCGTTTCTTCATTCAAATATAGTAATCTAAGATTATGAACGTTTTCAACGTTTTCAATAAATCAAGCATGCATAAGCAGTAATGACATCACGCAGTTTAAATCTACAAATTCATTTCATTACAAGGAACATGGAAAATAGGCATGAACATTAATTAAACAGTTGTAACCGTGCAATGAATCAACAACCAAACTTACTAAAATGAATGACCCACAAAACGAGTTTTCTTTTTTAGAACAGTTTGTCAAAACTAGGAACAATTAGAAAACTATATTCTGAATTACACATGAAATCTACAGGAGCAGATTTTGAAATTGGATTGAACGAATGGATTACATGGTTAGTTTTACAGCACTGAAAAAGCCACGTAGTGCAGTAGATAACTGTAACCATCTTTCAAATGTGGATACAAGCACCAAAATCGGCACAAATACTCCTTAGGGACTACTCTTGTGAACAATCCCATTAGTCACTTGAATTTTCAAAATGGCTGTCATTTTCCAAGATGGCCGCCATTTCCTACATGAACGCCTATTTTACCACACAACATTTAACTCACTTGACCGATTTTGATAAGTTTGCTACTGAATCCTATTTTTTGAATATGGGGAAGTCAAATTTACAACTGTGTAACTTCTTTGGAGCTTCTTTGTGCCATTTCTAACAAAGAATGTGAAAATTTGTACATAAAACACCGGATAATTGCAGCAGAGGAGAGGGAAAGAGATGCACTCGGTGCTGCAACCCACACGGGCATCGTGGATCATGAGAGGGAGATGGCAGTGCGAGCCCAAGCTGTTTCAGGCTCAGAGGAAGATTAGCAGGCTTCCCTGACTGCCTCCTTATTCGGCTCAAGAGATTCGGGCTCAGGCCTTCAGGCCAGTTTCAGAAGCTCCAGACCATCGTGACGACTTCTGACGTGCTCTCACCCCAAGGAGCACAGTTTGAGCTCACAGCCATCATCAACCACAATTGGACTTTGGAAAATGGCGCTCACTACTACGCCCTACTAAAAAAAAAAGTGGCAACTGGTTCCCCTGCGACGACGACTCCCTGCCCAGAGTGGTTCCATTGGAGCGGGTATGCAGCCCAGACAACTATCTCAACAGACAAAGAACTGTTTCTGTCTCTCTGATCCCTGCTCCCACCAGCCCTGAATCCACTCCCCCTCAGTGGAAGAAAGCTCTGACCACTGACAAGAGGAGCCGGTTGTCAGTGCCAAAGGATGTGACAGCAGCCGCCGTCCGTCTCAGTCCCCCTCCTACCCTTCAATCACCCGAACAACTTCCCAACGCCGACAGCTCTAGACTAGCTCCACCCTCAGGAAGCAGCTGCAGAATGGAAGAGACAAAAGTGGAAAGACACCAGGAATGACTTCAGAACCAGCAGTGAATGGCTGCCAGAAGGAAAGATTCCGAGGTTAGGGAGGAGGAGAGGGAACACATTCTGTGGTTAGGAAAGCGCAGAATGCGTGCGTGTCAAAATCAGGCAATATAGCTGGCACCTGTCAGATACCCGAGCTCAAGGACATGTCGGACACCATCGAAGCCAATGGACAAGGTATGTCATCACAACAATATGCCTTGCTGTTAAAAAAATGAGTCCCCCAGCATCTGCCGTGGAGACGGAAAGGTCAACCTCAAGATGTTCCCCACCCAGCCACCAGAGATAAACGATCTCTGCTTCAGTAACAGCCCAGAAGCTGTATTGTTCAGCAATCACATTCGGCCTGTCAACAATGCGGTCTGCCTTTTCAGCATCACCGACAAGGGAGATCAGAGACACCGCCTCCCGAGATTGAACCACTCGGTCACCTTCAACGGGACGGTCACCCAGTGCTTCGGGCCCCTTTAAACAGATCCTGGGAGAACGTACACCTCGCTATACCCAGCTGTATGTGTTGGAACTACCCAAACTTCGGTTGTTCTGTAACCAATTGTTTGGGTTATAATTTCTGCTAAATTCAACCAAAACTTGTGGTCATCGAAGACCAAATTTAATTTGGTCTTGTTATGACCTTGCATCATCAATGTCAAGGCCTGGCCTGTCGGCTGGAATGGTTTGACACCCCTGAAATAAGAATTCGGTCAATAGGAGCAAACACGTTGTGAGTGTTATACCCAAACAAGCGGCGCCGTCAAAGTGTTGAAGTGTCGTTCGTTAAAGTTATACGGTTAGCGTCCGGAAACAGGGATGCATTCAACGTCCGATGACCAGAGTCGGCGACATTGTTATCAAGCACGTCGTCAGCAACGGTAGGCGTGGTAAGGTACTGGGCTGTCTCATCTGCTGGGAATGAGTACTATTTATTTCTTATTTTAACTGGGTAGCCCATTCAGTGGAATCCACTGATCTCCCATGGGTCCCAGTAAAGAGAAGACAATGTGAAGAAATTACAGTTTTAGAGGTGGGAGGAAAAGCCCAGAAGAGTATTCTGAGGAAAACCCACGGAATCAGGTAGGGACTGAAAACCCAATCCACATATTGACCCAGGCGGGATTCGAACCCAGGTCACAGCGGTGGAAGGCGAGGAAAGTACCGCTACGCCAAACTGACTCCCCTCGAGCGTCGAGGAGGGTGATGCAGTTTGGGTTGGTCGAACAGGGACTGGATCTGCTTAGAACAAACCCGATCGAAGGGAACCACTGGGGAGGGATGGGTGACTAGTGAGTCAAAGAGGTCTCATCTCCACACCACACCATGTTCCTTCGGTTTCCCTACAAGGCACCACATATGAGTTCCAAGACCTTCCTTTGGCTTGTCCATGACCCCTCGGGTCTTCACCAGAAGTGTGAAGCAGTGAACAGTGCCCTTCATCGTCAAGGTGTTCATGTGCCTCGACGACTGGCTCATCATCGGCAAATCACGGGCATCAGCTGCTCACGCAGTCCGTTCCCTTGCCAAATGCCAGGGTTCCCTCATCATTGAGTCCAAATCCAAGCCAATCCCATCTCAACGGCCCACCGTAAAGCGGTCCATCTAGCGGGCAAGGACAACACCACAGCCGTCTCTCTCTTCCGGGGCTGGATTCAACCCACATAACCGACGTCCTGTCATTTGCGTGGACTGGTCTGTTTGCCTACGCTTTTCCCCTGATCTCCCTATTACCCAAAGTAATTGGGAAGATCGAGCGGGACCCATGCAGGGTCCTTCTGATTGCCCCATTTTGGCCACGACAACCGTGGTTTCCACGGCTTGTCCGCCTTCTCTATCATGCCCTGCTCCTCCTCCAAAGGCCAGATATTCTTGGTCAACCTCAGTCGGGTCTGCTTCACCCCGATCTGGACTTTCTCAAGAGCCTGCCGCCATCGCAGTCTGTAGTCGGCGTCGGTCAACCGAACTGTTTACGAAAGCCGATTACTGCATTTCTATAAATTGTACAGGCGGTATGAAGTAAATGCCTTCTCTACAACTCTAAATGAAGTTGGTGATTTTCTTGTCCACCTCTTCCAGCCGAGCCTAACAGGTTTGCACTGTCGAGAACTATCGCTCCAAAATTGCGGCTGTTCATCCAGGTTTCCAGGTTCCTCCTCCGCTGGCGCCCCACAGTACCAACCAGTGACGACTTACCCATTATGGTAAGAGCCAATTCATATAGGCCTACTGTACGGTTTACTTTATTGGGTTATTTTGTTGGGTTTTATTTCGTTGGCTTATTGCTCATGCTTCCTTGTGGCCTGCCTTCCACATCGTACACTCTCGTGTCGTACGCAAACCCACCTACCTCAAACAGTGCTATTCCGCATATGTAACAATACATCTACGGGCAGAGCGCAGTAGAATCCCACATCAAGGTGTGGGCCGATTCTACGAGCAAATACTTGCCTGTCGAGTGCCCATATCTTCCCATTTTCACGTAACGCCGCTTGAATACCTCTACCACTTACAAATTAGCCTACCCAGTGCTCTGTTAGCATATTTTTTTTATTGCATGGCTTAGATATGGTACAAGGAAGCTTCTTGGTAATTCTAAATTCAGCTTCTACATGGTTACAAATGTATGATTCAACACCAAAATCATACATTTAGGCCCAGCCTGGGTGATTTTATTGCAAAAAAGGTGATATTTCCTTGCGAGAAATGGCGGCATCTTGAATTTTCGAGTCAGTGGCTAACGGGCTTTATCAAAAGCGTAATCCCTGAGGAGCATTCGTGCCGATTTTGGTGCTTGTATCCACATTTAAAAGATTTCCCTGAAATATTCAGTTATCTGCTGCGCTAACGTGCGGGTGACAACTACTATGCCACTTACGTTCTGATCACGTGACGTTCTGTGGCTCCCGTGACCTCTGTACTAAGTAACGCATACGTACAATAGCTTCATGCAGGGTGAGTCAAAAAGAAAGTGACCGAATCCGAAAAAAATATGTTTAAAATATTTGGCTTGCTCCATTACATAACAAAAAATAGGGAGAAAGTACATCTTATTGAATTTTAACAGTGAACAGTTCACGTAATTTGCATACTCTATTCCCAAGTTATGTCTATTTCAATAAAAAAAATTCACAAAACTGGGCGGTCCACCACTCGGATTATTTACCGTTCTACAAACTGGGTAATACCCATTGAGTACAATGAACATGAACAGTTTCCCACCTCGATGAATGAACGAGAACTTGCAAAGGACAACATACAAAAATTGCCATCAATATTTTACAAAAAAAAGTTGACTTGTTCCACATATTCAAAACACAAAATCTGACAATCAAAATAATGTTTCAGTCTAGATTTCAATTATTAAAATCTTATTTGTATTTGAATGCTCGTGTGTAATCTATAATTCTCTCTAAGCTCAATAGCTTCCAATGGCATTCCATGGACAGCTATAAAAATGGTATATTTTAGTAAAACATGCATAACGTCTGATTGTATGGATCAATTTCAGTAATTCTTTTCTTCATATGAGTGGAAGAATATGCTATTTTAAGAAATACTTAATTGGTGTATCAAATTTGATTGCTTTTCAAGAAAGCAATATTTAATCCGGGTCACTTTCTTTTTGACTTATCCTGTACTGTTCTTATTTCCGTAATGAAAGAATAATGATTTAATAGACTTGGTAGACTTGGCTTGTTTTAAGGCAAGAAGAGGTATTTTTGAGTAGAAGTTGGTAACACGTCCATCTTACCTAATTTGGGGGTGCTGAATCAAAAAATCAAAAGATAGAGGGATCGATAGCGCGCGAAACTTGTATATTTGGCGCGTTTTCCGCCACCACATCACCATATCCGGTGTTGAGATAAAAGGTCAACCACAGAGCTCCCTCATAAGATTCTTTACTAAACACGGAAAGTACATTATTCAAGGTCTCATTAATCTATTCACTAATTTGGGTCTCCAACAATATTGATATCTCACGTGTGCAAAATAAAATAATACGAATCAATCATTCACTCTCTATTTGACAGAAAGAACACAAATCATTTATGAACTAATATATATTTCAACCGCCTTTGTGTCACAATTAACCAGGAATGACATTCTGAATAAAAACTACATCTAGATGATGACACATTGATTATCAATAAATTTTGATGCAGGCAAGCTTTTTAACTTAGGCAAATATGTGCGGGTAGAATCCTTTCAAGTTTCTTTTTACTTTAGGCCTAAATGGAATAAAAGGAAAGCAAATACTTTGCTTGAATCCCAAATTGCGTAAGGAATTTCGGACGGCCTTAATGATGCTGCCGTACTCAAGTTGATTCTAATATTGAACGTCGACATAGAGCGCCATGGGCGTCGCAAGGGGGGGGGGGCTGAAAAAGCAAAAAACATAGGGGGAAAAATAGAGAAAAAAGAAAGGGGAAAAAAAGGAAAAAGAGGTGTGAAGCATATCTGCCATTAATGTTATACACATTTAACAAAATGGGCGTCTGCAGGGGTGTCAATTGGGGTGATGTGGGCAAATGTCCCCCGCCCGCGAATTTTCTTTTCCCAAACGACATCAGCATACATGGTTATTCAGCGCCCTCTACGATACTTTTGTGATACATACGCAGGTAAATAATTATGGTTTTCCCCACGTTTTGGCGAGCACTGCGATATCTCAGTCGATACAGGGTCGTGATTTTGCTCCGCGAGGTTGCGGGTTCGAAGCACCCGAAATTTTGTTCTTTTCTAACCTGAGGCTTCGGAGGATTTTTTTTAAAGGGAAATAAAGTCCGAATTTCAATTTTTTTTTAAATTTTATATTTTTTTCTCGTGTTTTTAGAAAAGTAAAGTCCAAATCGCCATAGCGTACACCCATATGCGGATGTCGTTTGGAAGAAAAGAATTGGCCCCCCGCCCACCCTCGAAAAAATGATACATTGAGAATTTGCGAAAGTACAAGGCTTTTTGGGGGGATGTGCTTTGCACCCCCCTAGAAAAAATCCTGGCGACGCCCATGTAGAGCGCTCTAGACTCACCTTTATCGTCAAAGAGGTCACGCACAAAACGCCTTTTTAGCCCATCAGTGTTTGTAAAAAATACAATTGTGACCAATAGTAACTCTGTGGTTATGCCATAACACATTGACAAGGGGATCATTCTGACTGATCGGCACATATCGTATTGCGCAAAGAGCTACAAAAATTATGGACGTCAGTTCAAAACTAATTTGGATAAGCGGCCCTCTTTATTGAAGGAACATAATGCTAGAGAGACCACCTACCTGTCAGAGTGTCTTTCCTCTTTCAACAACTTTTTATACTCAATTCCAACAAATTTCAGTCTGTTCTCAACACTTCATGCATACAATTCAAAGGCAAACTAGTTTCGTTACAGATTGCGTATTTCTGTTGCAATAAGTCAGCGTAAGTAAAACGAGGCAATTTTTCTATGTTGACCAGACACCAGTGCATATTTTACTGTTAGGGATTACCCCCCCCCCCTTCCCCCCCGAGTGCGGAGTTCTTTTCCTGTGGCCATAACGACCCGTAGGAATGTTGACAAGATAAGAAAAATTCATCTTATTGTTTACGTGTAAGATCCAGAATTTGAAGCTTCGTCAAGGCGCATGAGTCGTCTGCAAAAAACTTCGCGTAGCCCCTTGCGGAATTGACGATACTTGAAGGCGTAGATGGCCGGATTGACGCAACTATTGGCAGCCACCATCGCCACAGAGAGCAGGTAGTACCACTCGTCGATGTTGAGCTTCCAGCCAAAATTGAACGCGAGATAGATGATCTGGTTTGGTGTCCAACACACCAGGAAGGTGATGAAGACGATCAAGAGCATCTTGAAGGTATTACGTCTAGCTCGGAGTAAGGACTCCATCATACCTTCTGGTTGGGCGTTGCCATCTGCGTTGGCTGCTCCAGCAGCTGGACGTACGTTGGCCGGTGCCGGTCCTACCCGGGCTGCTCCTCTCTTGAGCTCCGCACTGATGCGAATGTACGCAAACAGCATCACTGCCACCGGCACGATGTACTGCAGAACGGCCGTCAGGCCCCCGATGACTTTGGACCGACTCGCAACACTCGAAACGCATCTACCGCCTTGTAACTGAAAGTTGGCAAGGACGTAAGAGTTAATAACGCTTCCAACAATCCAACACGCCGCAATGACCACGCCAACTTTCAGTCTTGGGCGCTTGGCGAAGGCTGCCTCGTACTTGAACGGGTGAACGATGGCGAAGTACCGCTCCATAGTCAACGACAACAGGTTGAACGTTGATATCACATAAATGAGGAAAAGTGCAAATCTTGAGTACCAGACGTGGCACACTACCCACCCGAGAGCGTTATTGGGCATAGGGTCGGGTATCGGGGCCTGGCTCTGCAGAAGAATCAATAGTGAACCAAGAAGATCCACCACAGCTTGGTGGAAGATGAAGGCGTTGGTGCGAGTCTGCATCGATGAGACTTTACCGATGACAACACAGACGAGACTGTTACCCAAGATGCCGACAATACCAACGATGGTGTTGAAGATGCGCAGCCACAGAATCTCCTCCATGTTTGTTTAGTTGCTGTGCACTGATCAGTCCTTAGTTAGAAAAACAACCTCATTTGGCGTCGGTATGCCGAGACGAGAGGCAGACCAGCCTGCGTAATAATATTGCGCTTTCGACTTTGGAACAAAGTACCGAATAGCTCCGAAGGACTATTCAGAAGGACACTGTCGTGAGAAGTCACTGTTTTGACTTGAAAACACGTTTGACCACGAAATTGTAGCATTTGAAAAGATCGTTAAACACACGAATATTTATAGTAACTGTCAGGAGTAGGCCTAGTGCTGTCAAAACTATGTTTTCTAGGTGACAAGCTTGTACCGGGATGCAAAATATATAGCATTTACTGCTGAAGGTCGGAATTCTTTCATCGGATGTAACATGGTTAACTTCTTTTCCCCTGACAATAAGTTCCTCTAAATAATTAATTTCAGGACCATGGTTGAGCGTCCACCCAATTTAAGTCTCCGCGATCAATACTGTTCATCGTAATTGTTGAGTCCCGTAGACGCACCGCTGTTAATTACATAACGTTTGTGTCACAGAATACATAGGTAACTGATGAAAATAACATTCGAGGCTCGTCCCAAACTCAGAAAATAGGTGACAAATTTTCAATATACAGATTGAGGTGCGATTCTTTGCGTGGGGCCTAATTTGATTGATTTGTTTTTTACTTTACGGTTTCGATATTGCAAATTGGTTCCTTGGACGGTCGAAAAGAAAAAGGAATATTAAATTTAACCTTTTCAGGAGGTCCCCACAAACTTCAAAGTGGTATAATTTTGACGAGAAAAGTTATGTTATCAATTTTTAATATACAGATAGAGGTGCGATTCTTTTCATGGGGCCTTATTTGATTGACTTGTTTTTCACTATACGATTTCGACATTGCAAATTGGTTCCTTGGGCGGTCGAAAAGAAAAAGAATTATACTTGACATTTTTGTGAGGTCCCTACAAACTTGAAATTGGTATAATTTGGCCAAGAAAAGTTCTATTATCAATTACTAAACCGAGAAGATTCTATATGCTAACTATTTTCGAAAAGCTGGGCAAAGTGTCCCGCCTTGACTCAAGAGGGCGGCCTTCCTCGGCCTCATGAACCGCGAGAGGGCCACAGAAAACATGAGCACGTATCCACGTCATTAACACATTATTCTGATCTTCTTATTTCTGAAGGTCAACATTGGCTTTTAAATAACTTTGTTTTGTCACTGTTGAGGGTTTTTGTTAAGACTATAATACGTCTCTGAGGTTTATTTCACAATTTGGCGTGCTTCATGAAATTGTTTCAGGTGCCTGACTCGGGAGACCTCGGCTTAATATTCGCCTTTTTTTGCCTCAGTATCATGAAGAACCACAAATTGAGGTCAAAGTGATTTGCGTCAAAGTGATTTCCATTTAGTTTGGACATTGCAGGCTTGAAATGATTGTGGACGAAGCCGAGTTTTGTAAAACGCCTCGGTCTCCAGGCAGGCATAAAACGGTGATTCCCAAAAGGAGCCCTACAGTGCGCCACCAAGCGTTAGGTATGTTTTGTCGCAGTGTGAAATGCTCCCAAAGCTGGCTACGGGTGTTTTGAATTTCACAGTCGCTGCCTGGCTTATGTTTTCGTGCAGCCCCCTTCTTCATTGTGTACGCGCAACACCACACATATACACTTGTACGGAAGTCCGTTAGGGCCAGGTACCTCTTTCTCTTTCACATCGGTGCGTTTCTCTTTCGCGGTGGTGCGTTTCTCTTTCATGGTCGGTTGCTGGCCTCGCTTTCATAGCGTGTGTCTCTCTCACTCATGGTAGCTAGCCTCTACGGAAGCGTATTTAGGACATGACCGAAAATATTTTTTTTAGGCCCACTTCTTCGCCCGGGCGGATTACTATTTCGCCCGGGCGGATTACTATTTCGCTCGGGCGGATTAGCATTTCGCCCGGGCAGATTACTATTACGCCCGGGCGGATTACTATTCCGTCTGGGCGAAATAGTAATTCGCCCGCGCGAATTAGTGATCCGCCCGGGCGAAAAGTAATCCGCCCTGGCGAAATAATAATTCGCCCGGGCGAATTAGTAATCCGCCCGGGCGAAATAGAGGGCCGGAAATTGTTTGGGGGTCATGTCCTAAATACACTTTCGTAAGCCTCTTTTTCAGAACGTGTGTCTCTCTCTTTCTAGGGGGCAAGTCCATTTTTCTCAGGGGTGTATTTCTCTCCAAGTGTGATAAACTCGCGGCCGCGATAACTCGAGGCCGAGACATAATAAGGCGCGGCCTTAATAAGTCGCGGCCGTGAGATACTAGGTCGCTGCCGCGAGTTCGCGGCCGCCTGCTACGGGTCGTACTAATAAGCATCAACACAGCGTCAACACACGAGAAAAGCGTTAACACACCGTCAACACTTCCAAAACGCATTCAAAAAGGCATAGAACTGTAAAGTTTAGACTTAAAGAGTTTTTCGGTGGTCAGAAGTTATATTTCTCTTTTGAAAATTGTGGGTTTTTTTCACGCGAATAAATGATCTCTAAGCAGCACGGCCTTTGTCCACCATCTTGCATTCGCACGGAGCTTGGAGTACACCATTTCAGATATGGTTGTGCAGGTAATGAAATTATCATGTCGTATGCAGATTCACACATAACGACCGCCCTCTGTTGATTTACTTTATAATTTGCTATCGCCACTTAAGCGTAATGGTATGGTTACAGACCAGTACGTAACTTCCATAGACCCCAAATACAATGGTAAATGCTCCCACTTCAGAAATACGGGGAAAATACTCACAACTCTCCAAGGTGTTCGAGACACACATCAAATTAAGGCTTATTTCATTATCTTTCATTTTTCTTTTCAAATTTTTTTTTTGGGGGGGGGGTCAACTGATGACTTTTAGGAGAAATTTCCATCCGAAGATGATCACCCCTGAAAATAGTCCTGAAGCCCATCGCCATTTTGAAAAACGATGCCTACACTCCATTGCAAAATAGAGAGCTTTAAGGGCCCCAATTTCATCCAAATTGAACGGAACTACAAGCTCACAGTCCTGTGCACGGCTTCCACCCATATTTTTTACAAACCCTCAAGTTCATGGCCCACTGCATGCTCCAAAACCGAAGATTTTGAGGGCATGCAAATCGTGATTTGGCCGGCGTAGGCAATTTCGGACCGATTTACTGGTCTGCAACCGTATGGTCCGCGATGCCCCTGAGGCAACATGGCTGCCGATTTTGGAACTGCACGAAGGGCCAATTTTCTTGAATTTATTTGAAGCCAAAATTTCGTTTTTGCCCATACTGCACGATTTGAACGCTGCTTTTGTCAATTTGAATGCGTTTTTGGAGGTGTTGAGGCTGTGTTGATGTTTCTGTGTGTGTTGACGCTGTGTTGACGCTCGAGCTCATTCAGTACGTCTAGTGCAGTGCCCGCTTAAAATGTGCCTGTTCGGAAGGGGCATATTGAATCAGCTATATCGTGAGTTGTAAAATCAAACTTTATAGGCTACACTTTTTATTCGGGGACGAAAAAAAAATGTGTGGGGGGGGGAACGATAGATTAAGAAATGGGGGGATGACATCCCCCCCCCCCCGCCCTCAATGGCGTGCCCGCCCGCCCTGCTAGATAGAGGGGTCTTTCCCTCGTATCCAACGCCTTGCAAACAGGACGCTGGGACGGGCTGATGAAGTTACGCTCTGATTTGATAGATTTTGCGTGACCTGTGACCTGCAAGTCATCACGGCCATGACCCTGCAAGGGTTTAAACGACCGTTGAGACTGAGTCGTCAATCTTTTATTCCCATTCATAAATGCTTTTTTTCGGCGAAAAGCGTAATAATGTAGGCAAATCTGTACATCTTATCTGTTTTGTAAATTTTCAATTCCCGTCACTTGCTCAGGCTCCGTTTCGAATTCACGAAGGGTCAAATTGCATACTATGCGACGCTCAGAATTTGTCCACATAGTCCGTAAAGAAAAGGAAATCACATCCGGTATGGAATGTGTGCATTTCTATGAGAAAGTTTTTGGATAGCGTTTGCGCGCATTAGCTAACAGCGTTCTTAAACAGCTGCAGCCAGATGTTTTTATACTTAGGTCATGATAAGTTACCCAGAATGCCATCCCCACTTCCTTCACAAGATTCTTTGAAGCTCATCAGCCCGTCCCAGCGCCCTGTTTGCAGGGCGGAGGGTACGAGCGAAGAGGGGTCTGGGTGCATTTTCCTGTAATCTACAGCATATTTTACAGCATAGGACTCCTCTCGCCCTTCGTTGCCTTTTTTGGTCTCGTCGCGCGCGCGCTCGCTGTCTCGTCGCAGTTCTTGGTCCCGTCGTTTTTTTAATTTTAGTAAAAGTATGACAGACCCCCAATAATAATTGCTGTCCGTGCAACTATAGGTTTTTCCGCCCAACTTCGTAAACTTAGCATCTGAATTAACGATAGGTTCATTCAATTTAGGACGAAATTGATTGACGAACTAGATCACCATTCAAAGAGCAAAAATGATCATTCAATTTAACTTCATGAGCACACGATTGCACACATTTGTAAAAACATAATTGAAGAGTCAGCATTCAATTTGGAAAAACATGCAAATAGCGTTCAAATTCGCGTGGACTCTCCGCGGTAAGCGTTTTTGGCATTCAATTTCGTGAATAGGCAAGCATTTTTGACATTTGTGCAATGTTTTTCATTTAATGTTAATTTTCTGATACGTAATTTGTTTCGTTTTAAATAATTGTGAAAAGAATGAACAACACCTAAATTATAAGTAAAATGAAATAAAACAGCCGAAAGTATATATTCATAACAGAAAGGATTAATAAATTAAAAAAGGAGGGGGCATGCAAAAAGGTGAAACAAAAGATGAATGAAAAATGGAGAGACAAAGAAGTACTTGCAAAATGTGATAAACAAAGAAATAAGGCCATTGCGAACAAATTCCGAATAATTTTAATTGGCACATCACACATAAATCATGCACATGTGAGTATGTAAATACCGGCACTAAGGACAAAAGGGTTAGGGCACAAACAAAGGGTCCACGATTGACCGATAGTCAACGATTGAAATTCGTGTGCAAAACCAATGAGAGCTGTTGCTAAAAGGTTAGAGTACAAACAAAGAAATGAGGATTAGGGACAATAGGGCGCCACGATTGCCGGTGTTTGTTTATGGTGTAAATCAAGGACACACACGTGCAACATCATTGATGAATCGAGGACTGGATTTAAATCGAGGACTCCTCGTTTAGAAAACGTATATAAAACCAATGAGAGCTGTTGCAAAGAAGTTAGAGTACCGTATAAACAAAGGAAAATGGGAGAGGAACAATAGAAAATCCTCGATTTACATCATAAACAAACGTGGGTGTGTGTTGTTGAGTTTGTTTCTGCGTTCAATAGGGGACGTTGAACAATGGAGGACAATAGGGTCCCCAATGCCCGAGAGGTCCCCAGTTTGGTCGTGTACAAAACATATGGGAGGTCTTCCTAAAAAGATAATGTATAAACAAAAGAGGGACAATAGGAGTCCCCGACTGCAGGCAAATACACACTTGCGTGAGTTGGTTATCCATTCAGACTGAGGAATTAGGACAATGGGTGTGTACAATTTTAATGGGCCCGAGTACCTGGGCCCAGGTCCTTGGGGGAATTCGTGTACAAACCTTATGGGAGCTGTCGAGAAAAAAAAGTACAAACAAAAAAAGGATCAGGTCCTCATGAGTATAACAATGAGATGGGTGCGTCTGAGTTTGTGTTACATACCCTATGTGGACTTGTGAACAAAAGAGGTCCACATAATGCAGGTTGTGTGAACCTTATGTGGACTAAGCCGTGTCCACATAAGGTTTTGCCCTTTCTGGAAAACAGGTTTAGAGGCATTTTTGGGTTAGGTTTATCTGTAGCAGAATGAAGAGAAACACTATAGGGAATCATAGAAAAAAAATTGGGTTAAAAGAGTTTTCACAGTTTGAGTAAAGTTATTTTTTGTACCGAGTTTTCTTAACTACACGAAAACAAAGCAATGTCCACACAAGGTATGTAACACACGTCTGGGTGGGTGTGTGGGTGTGTGTTTGTTGTGTGTAAAAATAACAAATTATTCAGTAAACTCCATTTAGTCAATATAAGCATCGTCCATTTCAGTTTTCCTCATAAAAATTTTACTTTCCTTCTCCAATTTGAAGGCTCGAAGTGAGAAAATGATTGCCCATGGACGAAAACGAAAGTAAAATTCAGGATTGAACTCTCCTTCTGGTCGCCCGGCGCGAAATTAAATGACGGGTATGCATCGTCTAATTGAATGAAGCCAGTTCTAAATTGAATGCTGCAAACGAAATTGAAGGCTCAAAGTGTGAAAATGAATTATGAGAACAACGAGCTCAGAAAAATCGCTCGGAAACGAATGCACATTAATGAATTTGGCTGCTGTTTTGCCGAATTCGGCTGGGAAAACCTATAATATAGGTTTTCCCGGACAATTCTGGAAAATGTGCATTTGAATTTGTAAAAAATAAATTCAATTTGGCGCTGATTTTCAGAACGACGTATATCCAGGTTTCATTTTCGCAATAACTAGCATTCGATTTCATTTTGCATCATCCCAAAAAATGATTGTGCATAACGTTTCATTTAAAGGATTACAAATACGTGATTAGGCTTTCGGTTTAACGTACATGTATGTGTTGCCGATTATAACGAATGTTCAATCCAATTCGCAGAAAATTGATTGTTTATTGTAATACGGGCTAAATTGAACAGTCTTTTTCATTTGTTATAAAATTATACAGGCCTATACAAATCATGAAACAACTTTGGTTGATTCATTATCATTAATGTGTTTGTTCGTATATACACAAAGGCCCATGTGAACTGTGACATTTGGCTATATGATGCGATTGTGGGAAATACTGAGCATATTCAAACATTCAATCATTCAATCAAACATTCCTCATATGTTACTTTTGTTAAAACATCAAATGAATTTCAATGCTTGACCTGGCATACATTAAATAACACTGCGCGGGAAATCGGCTGCACATTTTAGCGAACACGATTGATGATAAATTAAACTAAAACAGGATTGCACACGTGCCTTCGATTTCGCGCTAAAATGAATTGTCAATATACTTAAATAAGTGCACATTCTGGAAATCGTGCGCTGATTTTTTTAACGACTGAATGCACATTCATGTAAATAGAATTATCATTTGTAATAGAAACAGGGAATTGGAAGTGTCATTCTATTTCGCACGAAAACGAATGCTTCTTTTACAAATTCATGTACACATTTTCCAAAATTGTCCGGGAATACCTATAGTAGCAGGCTACGGTCTGACGTGAACTGCCACATTAATTTTGTCTCTCCCTCTTTTTTTCTTCCCCCTTTTTGAGTCTTTCTCCCTCTCTCTATTTTTTTCTGAAGAAAAAGGGGCGCATGCGCCCCGCCCTGGAGACTGTGTAGTTTCCGTGATCTGAAGATTTCACAAACATTATGTGTTCGACACGATTGGAAGCTCTAGCCCAAGTGTCTCAAGAACAGAAATCAGAAGTTTATGATCTATGTCTCTGTCCTCCTTTACTGTTGGTGCCACTTCTTTAACATTTGAAGCGAGTCAGTTAAAGTCAACCTCGTCCCCAGGGTGTCGAGCAGTACGCGACCACCACTACCTGCTCTCTCACCCTGGTATTGGATCATTTGCATTTCGCTCGTACCCCCCGCCCTGCAAACAGGACGCTGGGATACTCTGATGAATTCACGCTCTGATTGGTTGGATTTTGCGTGGACAGTGACCTGAACGTCATCAAGGTCATGACTCTGCAAGGTTTGAAACGGCCCTTAAGTCTATTTCATTACTCTTTTATTCCAGTTAAGAGATGTTTTTTTCTCGTTGAAAAGCGTAATAATGTAGGAAATTCTGTAAAACTTATCTGTGTTGTAAATTGACAATTCCCGTCACTCGCTCAGGCTCCGATTTGAATCACGAACGGTCGGATTGTATTATGCGACGCTCAAAATTTTGTCCACATGGTCCGCAATGAAACAGAAATCACATCTGGTATGGAATGTGCGCAATTCTATGGCGAGTTTTCGGATAGCATTTGCGCACATTGTCTAACTGCCGTCTTGAACAGCTGCAGCCAGATGCTTTATACATAGGTCATAGGCCACTTCCTTCACAAGATTCTGTGAAGCTCATCAGAGTATCCCAGCGTCCTGTTTGCAGGGCGGGGGGTACGAGCGAACATTTGCATGTGCAACATTTTTGAACACGTATGCAATGAGGGATAGTCTGGTGCCTGCCTTTGCATTACATTAGCGTTTGTATTTGTATGCGGTATCTGGGGTGATAATAGGCTCAATTCGTCTCGCCGTGTGTTACGAAAACACGATTGTTTTCGAAGTTATAATGTTACAATCTTAGCCCGCCAATATGCATTATCACACTCACATTAATATGAGCAAATTAGAGAGGAAAGGAGTATTTTTGAGAAGGCGTGAACGTTATAATTACAATGATCGTGAAAACACGTATAATGCACGTTGGAAATAACAACACCAAGTACACGATTTAAATCCATGCCTTACTAGCCAATTGCGGTATCGAATCAGGATACAGGAAGAAAGTTTCCTATCCAGGGCTTACTATTGGAAACGAGGTTGGAAATAAAGTAAGCACTGGGGACGAGGTTGGGCTAAAGTAACTTGAGATCTGTTTTGCTGTCAAAAACTCTGAAGCAGTTAACAGTCTGTTTCCTGGTGTGTCTTTCTTTTGCAACAATCGCAGGGTCACATTTAGTGACATTCACTTCACCCAGATTGAAATTTTCATTTAGGAAAATTCTTTTGTTGTTTGTTGAAATATTCTGATTGACGACGTTTCTGCAATGCCCAACCTGCAGGCAGTGTTTGTTCTTTGCCCTCAGCTGGAACTACTTGTGTGTCTGTGCTGGTGATTACTCTTGCCCCAACCTGCCATTTCTCTGCATACATGATTTTCACCTTGTCGTGGAGTGTATGCCTTTCTAATAATCGTGTGTGATTGCCACATAACAAAATGGTAATTCAAATAACAAAAAGGTCTTGTAGGAATCAATGCAGCCTTCTTCGGGACAGGGAAAAGTTCTGGGTGAGGTGCACTTTCCATTTACCTTTGTAGCTTTCCACTTCCATCATCATCCAAAAGTATTAATCAGCAAGATGCAATACCAGTGACAAGAGTGAGGCCAGTTTTGTTAAGTTTTCCATTCCATGTTTTACTAAGGTGTAAGTGTACCTCAGTAATCACCTGAAAGAAAATTATCAAACATTTCTGTCTGAATTTTCTACATATAATTCATAGTAAATACTTACTTCTTTTGTTATTTACACCACTATAAACGAAATGAAACCTCTGGTGTGGGGAGCAATGCCACCCATTAAGACCAATGCTGGCTCTAATCAACTTCAAAGGGAAAACATTCTGAGACCCCTGACGAGTTGACTTATTGAGGGACAAAAATAGCCAGGGTAAAACTACAATTTTGCAAGTTCTACAATCATGCTTTTAACGCACATTCTAAAAATAGCATAAGGGTGACATTTAAAACATTTCATTTTTTTCTCAAGTAAGGTCAGAGATGGTACTGATATAGTTGATTTTGTGATATAATTTTGCATTTTGGCTGGGTGATATTTAAAATTAGCTAAAAACCCCCAGTTTTTTAAGGCCCCAACTGGCTAAAAATGCCCAAAACACAAAATGGCCTATTACCATGGCAACATGGTTACTTGCTCACCAAGTCCTTTAATGTGTTTTTTTTTAAATGCCGAGGACACTTAGACCTATATAAAAATAAATTACGTGGACCCACTCTTAATAATGAATTTCTAAGGATGTGTCCTTCCGCCCTATATTTAGTGCTTCTTTCCAAAGTCCAACATAACATAGCATTGCACACGCAACATTGAACGAGGGATAGAATATTAATTACTTGCAAGGTAAGTTATTATATAAAAGAGGCTGGGCCGCATCTCGTCTCGGCATTCAGACGCAAAAGGAGGTTGATGATATTTCGAGCAAGAGACCGATGAGTGCACAGCAAATAAACCAACATGGAGGAGATTCTGTGGCTGCGTATCTTCAAGACCATCGTGGGTATTGTCGGCATCTTGGGCAACAGTCTTGTCTGTGTTGTCATCGGTAAAGTCTCATCGATGCAGACTCGCACCAACGCCTTCATCTTCCACCAAGCTGTGGTGGATCTTCTTGGTTCATTTATGACTCTTTTGCAGAGCGAGGCCCCGTTACCCGAACCCGTGCCCAACAACGCCCTGGGATGGGTAGTGTGCCGCGTCTGGTACTCAAACTTCGTACTTTTTCTTCTGTTCATCATATCAACGTACAATCTGTTGTCGTTGACTATGGAGCGGTACTTCGCCATTATTCACCCGTTCAAGTACCAAGCAGCCTTCGCCAAGCGCCCAAGACTGAAAGTTAGCGTGATCATTGCGGCGTGTTGGATCACCGCGATAATCCTCAAATCCTACAACCTCACCATCTTCAAGACGCAAGACGGAAGGTGCGTCTCGAATGCCGAGAATCGGTCCAAAGTCATCGGGAGTTTGACGGCCGTTCTGCAGTACATAGTGCCGGTGACAGTGATGCTGTTTGCGTATATTCGCATCAGTGTGGAGCTCAAGAGAGGTGCGGCCCGGGTTGGACCGGCACCGGCCAACGTAGGTCCAGCTGCCGGAGCATCGTCGGATGACAACGCCCAACCAGAAGGTGTGATGGAGTCCCTACTCCGAGCTAGACGTAATACCTTCAAGATGCTCTTGATCGTCTTCATCACCTTTCTGGTGTGCTGGACACCAAACCAGGTCATCTTTCTCTTGTTCAATCTGGGTTGGAAGCTCAACTTCGACGAGTGGTACTACCTGCTCTCTGTAGTGATGGTGGCCGCTAATTGCTGCGTCAATCCGGTCATCTACGCCTTCAAGTATCGTCAATTCCGCAAGGGGTTACGCGAAGTATTTTGCAGACGACTCGTGCGCCTTGAAGAAGCTTCCAATTCCGTGTCTTTCACGCAAACAAGATAGACGTTGGAACGAACGCTTAGGCTTTTACCTGATGGGATTCCCCATAGAATTAGTCAGTTACAAAAGTCAAAAGCAGTTATTTATCGATTATCTTACGAGGTAATAAACTGTTTTCCCGGTTGGGCTTCATCGTTAAATTCCATTTCAAAACCTGCTCCAACTTCAATTTGAGTGGTCTTAGTCATAAATTCAGTATTCCGCCCAAAATGATCCCTTTAACTCCATTTCTATATGAATGGTTAATTATGTTGATTACTTTGAATGGGTTTAATTTTCAGTGGGATAAGACCAACTTCAAAAGTAAGTGACCAAAATTTGGTCCTATCATATTGAAAAGTTTATGACATTTTGCTCATCGCAAAACTGCGTGTACACGCTCAGTATACGTGTGCGCATACTTTGCTCAGACCCGTCCCCTGATTCCAGACTGGGGGGGGGGGGTGTGTTCTTTAAATCCTATATGCGAGTGCGGAGCGCGAAGCCCTGAAGGCGTGGGGTCGGGGCCCACTTGAGGGCCCCGGGATTTTTTTTTTTAATTCTAGATGCTCTGTGGTGCAATCTGCATCTGAGGCATTTCCTGGCCACTTTCCCCTGACTTTTTGAATGAAATGTGCTTGTCTGTAGGGAGATGGGGTGGGTCATCAAAGTTAATTACATTTCAAACATCACATCAAAACTGTAGCTTGACTCTCTTTTGCATGGTTTTGAGTCGTCACTAAGAATCAGCTCAATTCGTAACTGCCTGCGAGCGAGCACGTGTGTTTTGCACAGATGTAGCTGTCAACCGCCTCATATGAAGCGACCTCGCGCGGCAGCTCATGCCAATATGACAGAATGTGCAATCTTTTGCCTTGGGTTGCAGAACCGGATTTTATATTCGCGGGGTTTTGAGCAGCGGGCGTTTATTGTTAACATTTTCCAGTTTTTCTTCTTCCCTCTTCCTTTCTCCTTTATTCTCCATTCTTCATTTTCTATTTTGCCGACATCTACAATATTTTTCAACATTATTGGGTGTAAGAACTTGGAAGTTGTTTCATCTTGCACACGGACCGCCCGGTTCGTGTGATTCACGTTCTTTAGCGTTTCTTTAACACTAAAAGGGCCGCGGGCGGAATCCGCCCCCCCCCCGACTTTTTCTGCGATAGCCTTGAAACAAAAAAATTTCGCGACCCGAACTGTTGTGACTTTTTAGCCTCGAGCCTTGCGCATCTTTTGATACCAAAAATATATAAATCGGACTACGGGTTGCCGCGTAGCGAAAAATTCTGAATTTTCCCATATACGTTGTGTACACAGAGCAGAACTACCATTCGTACATATGAATAATTAATTAGCCATAATTCCAAAATTCTTTAATCTATAGTAATGAAATTTCTTGGGTATGTTTATGATGAGTTGCTCTATGCATGTACCGAGTTTCAAAATGTTTCGTGACTCGATGGCCGAGATCTTAGGGGGGCGGAATGAGATGGTCAAAATAACCCAGCCCTTTTAGGGTTAACGGAATTTTGTTTATAAAAGGTAATATTTATGGTAAAAAACGTGCGTGACTCACAAGTCACCAGTCATTAGCGTCAAGTCCGAGTCATGATGGCCGAGTCCGAGTCTTTTGCCGATTGTTTGGCGAGTCAGAGTCACAGAAATCGCGACTCGGGACAGACTCCAGCCCGAGTCCTGGACTCGAGTCCTACAACACTGCGTCAAAGTAATATGCACACCTTGGGCTCAGGGTTGTTAGATATTCAAAGTAGGGCTGCAAGTATATAATATTTGGTTACTCGATTAATTGATTGAAGTGTTGATTATTCGTTTACATTTTTATATTCGATTAATCGAAAACTACTTCTTGAAATTGAAGGCTACCTTTCAGAAGGCGTAAGAGAACGGCCAAAAACGTCTCAAACTCAAACATTCCACGTAGCACTGGATGATATGGCTATAAAATGTCGCCACGAATATGATGTGTTAATAAAAAAAAATCGGAATCGTCTAAGTTAAAACAAAATTCGAAATATAGGCGATAACGTTTGTAAATCGTCCCAGTTTTCTCAAACTCAAAAAAAATCAGCCTTCAATTAATCGAAACCGTAATCTAAAAGGGAACGATTAATCAATCGAAAAATAATCGTAAACTTGCCGCCTCATTCAAAGTTCCAAGTTCATATCATTAAATGTTTACAAGAAAAGTAGCGGAGAAGTATTGTCCAGGAATAAAAAGAAAGGAAGAAAGAAAACGAACGATTCAAAACGGTGATCGGGTTGAGCCCGATCAGCCAATGAGTGTTAAAAAAGAATTAAGCGAAAAAAACTACAATTTTAAGTCGAAATATTCCTTGTGGTTTTCCCTCTTCGGAACTACAACCCGACACAGTACATAGAATTCACAGATTCATTTAAATCGAACTATAGAAGAAAGGCAATTCAGTGCAACTGGATTTCGAGTAATCTTGCGGCGAGCTGCACTCCTTCACCACCTGCACGTTCATTTTCACCACTCAGCTGTGTACAGACTTGATCCCTCTGCAGTATCAAATACGATAAAACTTGTGTATCCCATTGCGGGAAATTCCATGGCCTTTTTCACACGCACATTTTAAAAACACATTAAAAACATGAATGTAAAAACTACACAAATACTAAAATACATACATACATGAAAAACTAATGCTAATGTATGTCAATAAATAAAAACGAACAAAACAACTCATATTTACTATGTACCTGTTTGTTATTCCTTCTTCGTCAACGGGGGATAGTGGTTGCAACGTAGCAGCTGACAGCTCAGCGTTTCAACTGGTCATTGTACAACCTGATAGCTGCTGGAACAAAAAAATGAGCTGCCATATAATCGCGTAGTTCTTATCCTCCGTTGTAGAAGATGGTTACTTCTGGAGTTTTGGACGAACTTTGTAAGCAGTGGATGGCACCTGTCAGACATATCGTACCTTATTGCACATGTTAGACTTGAATAAGTCAATCAGTTGTTCCTGTTGATGGCAAACACAGTGTCAGCATTATACGGTAACTACAAGTTGAAGACTTATTCAAGATAACCACTATATTAAATTCTGTTTAACATCACAGGTTATGAACTGATTGCCATTTCCATTTTCAAAGAGCGTTCCATTAGTTGTAGCTGTAGTTAAAATACGGAATTTTATTCGATGCAGCCCCACCCAAATGGTGTTGTTTATTTTGCAAAGAAGCCCGTTCAGTCGGGGCCAAAAAAAAAAGTCTCCGGTTTCTGGTATGCGCGCGCGTCGCCGTAGCCATGCGCTCCGGCCAAATGAAAAAGTTTTTTTTTCAATGAAAGATGATGTCTCAAAACCGCCAAACTCACTGGTTTGACTGGAATTCTGCTGCTGCGTAATTTCAACGTGTTTTTAGATGGGGTTATGATCGAGAATAAGCTTTATGTGGCCTCTCTGGACTCCCATATATTTGCACTAAGTTTAGTCGGGCACCATTTGCAGTCATCAGCCGACATTTGGAGCAAATTTGAAGCAAAAAAGTCGGGTAAAAAAAAAAAAAGCCGCGTCGCCGCACCACTTTTTGGACAAGCTCCATACCAGAAACCGGAGACTTTTTTTTTTGGCCTTACGTAATTATTTCTATTGATCTTCCCCTTAAAAGTGACATAATGATGACTAAAACGCTTTGAAGATTCATAATTTATATTTCATTTCAGATAAGATAATAAGTCGCAAGAGGCTTGTTTTGTGTCGGCTACACTCTAAAAACTGTGTTTAGCAATTAAACACAATCTTGCTATCACTTTGTAAACATGTTTAGAAGCTAAACATTATGTGTCCAATTCCTAAACACCAATGTTCAATTGCTAAACACTATCCATCCTTACGCTGAACATGTTTAGTATTTAAACATGTTTACAAACTGATAGCAAGAAAGTGTTTAGAAAAGTGTTTAATTGCTAAAAACAGTTTTTGCAGTGTATGCGTTAGCCCTTCTTTGAGCACTGTAGAAAATGTTAACGATAACCTTTCTGATACAGACACTAAGAGTAAGGATCCACTTCACCATACATTTCAGATTCCGCCCTGGAAAACACGTCATCTTTAATTCTTTTAAGTTAAGGACCTTGGTTGAGCTCGAACCAATTTAAGTCTCCAAGACCATTAATTCCATATTCATTGTCGAGTCTCGTAGGCATACCGCTGTTAATTATAGGGAATACAGAACGCAAAAAAGACAGTCAAAGAGGTTCATCCCAAGCTCAGAAAAATTAGTTACGAATTTTGCAATCACCGATGAAGGAAGCTCAGGATAATAAGTTACGAATTTTTCAATTACCGATGAAGGTGAGCTTCTTTTCATAGAGATTGATTGGATTGAGTTCTTTTGACCTGAACGGTTTCGGCATCAAAAAGGTTCCTAGGGCCGTCGAAAAGAACACAATTAGACTCGACCTTCTCATGAAGTTCCCTGCAATTTGCCTAGTGTTTTTCAATGCAATTCCTTGACAGTTAGGCTTTAATTTTCCAAGACAAAATAAAAGGCCGGTTATTCAAGGATAGAGTTGTTTCTTTCCTTTAGTCAAAGCACATGTTGTTTATGATAAATAAAAAAACGTGAACCACTGTCATGCGGCCCATTTCCGGTTAAATATCACGTCAGCAATCAAACTCAAGCACAAAACACTTAATTCTGATAGTTTCCAGCTTGTAGTTAGTGTAGCGAAAGGGAAATACAGATACCCAAGGAAGAAGTCCAGAGTTGTTGTACAGAGCGAATGTAATGTTACTATAATTATGTGGCATGTTCTGTCAATACTAGAGTATGACACGTATGGGCAGAGCTCGAATGGAGAAATGAGAAATAAACAACGTTCGGCTGTTTTCCCCCGATTTTCTGTTTTTGCTCATTTGTAATTCTATGTCTTAAATTTAGGGCCTACTTTAAAAGTTGGAAATCGTAATTTCGGCCCAAAAAGTGATGTTGTTTTGATGATTTGATCTGTTTATATATAGCCTATAGTTGTGGCAACCTAAAACTTGTATCAGGCAATGTCTCTATTTTCACCTTTGTGACCTGTCACTAACTTCAAATGGTCCTAAAATTTGTACCAAGAAACATCTGTTTTCAAAACTTAAACAGACTAGGCCTAGAAATGTATATATCAGAACAAACAAATACGATAAGAAATATGGATGGTTGTTGTTCTGACATACATCGGAGAGATTCTAAAAAATACTAATTTGTAGGCACAAGGCCCTCATTGTTTGTTTTGTTATTCTTAAACATTTACAAAAAAAACATAACTGAATAAAACCAACATGCTGTTGCGCAGCCGGCAGGGATTAACTACATCGGATTATACTCACAGTGATTAGCAAGAATGGACTCTTTTGTCAAAATTAAGTCCTGGATAGCTAAGTTTGCAGCAATTTGCATCCAATTTAGGTCACAACATTTACTGTATAACGGAAGCATCAATCACAATAGGAAACGTGATCATGAAGACTTTTTTCTATAAACATAAAATTATGACACAAAGACAGTATTTGTGTGTGCAGGTTTTGAGTTCACATTTTGTTCTGACCCAAGGTGATCGTTACGAGCGCCCTCAGCCCTCCAAAAGAAAGAAAAAGTCGAAAAGCGAGTACGCCTATAATATTATTATACCCACCGCCGCGCACTATGGCGCTGGAAAGTAAACTTCTGAATTTTCTTTGAGCTCTCGTTGGATCATTTTTGTAAGGCGCGGCACGACCAGTGCGCAAAGAATGTACAATGTACACGTGTTCAGTCACAGATGGTGATTATATGGGAATATTACAATTCCCATAGTGACGCCCACTTTTTAAAAAAAGAGACCTGCACCCTCTGGTGCCGGAAGATGGAGCGGTGATCATAGGCCAGGCAGGGGCGTAACTGGGGTTAAACATCTGTGGGGGGGAACCTGGGGTGCACACATTTTTTTCAGGGGGGCACTGAAAGTAAATGAACTACGGCTTGGCCCCAAACAATTACGGCGTGGAGTTCTGGCCCCGCTCAATCAAGGGCGTGGGGATCCGATTTTTTTTTGGGGGGGGGGGGGGATTCTAGATGCTCGGTGGTGCGATCTGAGGCATTTTCTGACCACTTTAACCAATTTGTTTTCAGGAAAATATGGTGGTGTACGCAGTGCCTGCCTGTATTGAGACGTCACTCACAAAAAAAAAAAATGGTTTGGGTTTTTTGGGGGAGGGGGCATAGCCCCCGTTCCCCCCCCCCCCCCGGATCCGCCCTTGATGTAGGCCTATGCCCGCTTAAGGGCCCCGATTTTTTTTTGGGGGGGGGGGTGATTCTAGATGCTCGGTGGTGCGATCTGAGGCATTTTCTGACCACTTTAACCAATTTGTTTTCAGGAAAATATGGTGGTGTACGCAGTGCCTGCCTGTATTGAGACGTCACTCACTAAAAAAAAAATTGGTTTGGGTTTTTTGGGGGAGGGGGCATAGCCCCCGTTCCCCCCCCCCCCCGGATCCGCCCTTGATGTATAAACGTAAATGCTATAGCTGTTATACTTTTTGAAACACAAACCACAAGGAGTTAATCTCCCGTTTTTAACAAATCTTTCCAATAAAAATTACACCAATTGGATCTTCTTCTTGTCGTGCTTTCCGGAAAAGTTTTTGTGGAGTCCGTTTTTTTTTTTATTCCAGTTTGCACTCCAGCGTTATAATATTGTCGAATATAACTAGCGTTATATATTACAAGCTGATTTACCCGATCATAGATCGGGTAGGGCGTAGTGTTGTGGATGAAAATGTGGAGAGTTAAATGTAAATGGGGGATATAGTTGGGGAGACATGCAGTTATAGAAAAGCAATTTCTGTGGTGTGATCTGAGGCAATTTCTGACCACTAAAACCAATTTGAGCAAAAGGTCATCTTTTAAAGTTTTGAGTTTGGAGTAATTGAATCAGCCACATGCATTCTGAGCAATATAATCATTATTGTAGGCTACGATTTTTTTTCGGGGAAGAAAAAGTGGGGGTGGGGTGGGGCGGGGGACCAAACAATGTCCCCCGCATGGGTTCCCCCTATCCCCCGTCGATTTACACACATGATAATTATGTACCATGGCAACTGTCTGTAAATGTTCCCGTTGGTCTGTTAAATTGGCATTTTGTGAGGCAGTCGCATTTGGAAAACGTAGTGAAAAGGTTACTGTAGTACACAGGCGAAGGCTGATTGTATGTACAATTTTGACAATAAATCATAATGCAATATAACGTGAAGGTGTCATTTGAAATGAAAATGTTGAGTGTTACCATAAAATTCGGTCTGAATCATGGAGGAAGGTCGATCACAATTAAGTTCCAGTATTGGACTCTTTAACAAACGTAAACTTGACTTCAATTTGCGACACCGTCTGCGAGGAAGAAGTCGATTCAACTTTATCGCGATATTTGAAGCAATGCATCGATCCTTCGTTGACCCAAAACAGGCCCCCGAAATTATAACGCGACACTGAATTGTACGTGCCGGGCGGGCAGCGAACTCACAACGCTCAGCCTTGGTGGTGGAAGCATGGAGCTGTAAACACATTATGGAAGCAACAGCACTCTATCACGCGACGTCACATGCTTGCGCTTCAAATAGCGAGCACCGTAGACTCAACCTCGTTTCCAGGGGGTGAAGCAGGCTGCAGTACGCGTTGCCAGTGACGGTTTTACGCATAGCCGGGAAGTGCCACGCAGTGTAGACTTTCGATTGGTCAGACCGCGCAAGGCATACTAATGTGTAGTTCTTCTGAGTATTCGTTGCACTCGGCGCAGGGGCGGCAAGCGAAGCATATGAAAGAATAGGGACACTTGGTGGCCACGCACCATCATGGACAAAAAATATTTTACCAAGGTCACCCCCATACTAACGTTTGGTGAACGCTTTTGCCGAACGGCCGAGTAGAACACGTAAACGAAACCCCTACGTTGGCCTCGCTGACCTCGCACAGTCTAGACACGCAGAAAAGCCAGCACGGGGGGCGGCCAGGCAGTCAACGTGAAAGCGCACACGACGGCAAATTCCTGTGCAAAATGCAGTCACGAAAAATCGACGAAACGGATCGCCGGTCCGTACGGGAAAATAAGGACGACCCGAAGCGTCCGACCCGGCGGAAGACACCCTCCGCATTTTTCCACGGACGTGGAGCGATTTTGGCGCCGCGTGAGCCCGCGGTCTCGGATCCTTTCATGAGCAAACATCGTCTTGCAGGCCGAGTAAACTTCTCTCTTATATAGATTATTACTTTTGTATGACTGAAACGGTGGATTTTGTTCGGGCCTATACTTGGAGCAAGGCCAGTATAACTACCTCAAATAGCACACTCCCAAGAATGAGTGCATAAATGAAACTGAACAGCTACTGAAATCAGCTTATAAACTTATGAAGAACATACTCACGGGGAAGAAATTTCTTGCGAAAACCACTCAGTAGTATGGCATTCACTGTTTCAATACTTACAACATATGAACTACTATACTAACTGCGAAATTGATGTGTTCTTGAAATTCACAGTGCATGCACTCGACATTATACAACCATGCGTAATCCTTGCGTACGTAGTTTGCCCAATAGTTTTGGCATGACAAAAGTGACTAGAGCTAATGTGCTTCCCGAAGCACGGATATCAGCCTAAATTGCCGTTTTATTGGTTTGTTTGAATCCTGACTCGCACTGACAACAAGCTGCGCTAAATGTGGCTGAGACCGGCAAAAGAATGTAAGAGAAAAAACTATGAATATTTGACATTAAGACCGCCGAAACATTACCAAAACAAAGCCGTAGAGACAACAAATGAAACAGTAGTTAATGCCCGTAGATTAATCCATAAAAACACTCAAAAATTCACCACAGCAAAAGTGTTATTTATTGGCCTCCGTACTCTTTAATACACGGTGGAGCATCTGACTGAACACATTACACAGGTGGCACTGCTGCTATACCAGACCAAAAGTATGCAGTGTCAAGGCCACACAGCAGTTGTGCGCAAAGTCGGTGGAGAGTGTGGCACTGTATGTCACACAACATCCACAGTATCGTGGTGGTTTGAAACCTTCCCAGAATTCCTATCTCTATATATAAGAGAGAAGTTTACTCGGCCTGCGAGACGATGTTTGCTCATGAAAGGATCCGAGACCGCGGGCTCACGCGGCGCCAAAATCGCTCCACGTCCGTGGAAAAATGCGGAGGGTGTCTTCCGCCGGGTCGGACGCTTCGGGTCGTCCTTATTTCCGCGGCACCAAAATCGCTCCACGTCCGTGGAAAAATGCGGAGGGTGTCTTCCGCCGGGTCGGACACTTCGGGTCGTCCTGATTTTCCTGTACGGACCGGCGATCCGTTTCGTCGATTTTTCGTGACTGCGTTTTGCGCAGGAATTTGCCGTCGTGTGCGCTTTCACGTTGACTGCCTGGCCGCCCCCTGTGCTGGCTTTTCTGCGTGTCTAGACTGTGCGAGGTCAGCGGCTTCGAATTGGGGGTTGCGTTTACGTGTTCTACTCGGCTGTTCTGCAAAATTGTTCACCAAACGGTAGCATGGGGTGACCATGGCAAAATATTGTTTCTCCATGGTGCGTGGCCACCAAGTGTCCCTATTCTTTCATGTGCTTTGCTTGCCGCCCCTGCGCCGAGTGCACCGAATACTCAGAAGGACTACACATTAGTATGCCTTGCGCGGTCTGACCAATCGAAAGTCTACACTGCGTAGTATTTCCGGGCTATGCAAAACTGTCGATGGCAAAGCGTACTGCAGCCTGCTCCACACCCTGGAAACGAGGTTGGGTCTACGGTGCTCGCTATTTGAAGCGCTAGCATGTGACGTCGCGTGATAGAGTGCTGTTGCTTCCATAATGTGTTTACAGCTCCATGCTTCCACCACCAAGGCTGAGCGTTGTGAGTTCGCTGCCCGCCACGTATAATTCAGTGTCGCGTTATAATTTCGGGGGCCTGTTTGGGGACAACGAAGGATCGATGCATTGCTTCAAATATCGCGATCTTAAACGCAGTCACAAAAAAATCGACGAAAAAGTGTCCGACCCGGCGGAAGACACCCACATTTTTCCACGGACGTGAAGCCGCGGTCTCGGATCCTTTCAGGAGCAAACATTTCTCGGAGGCCGAGTAAAACTTGCTCTTATATAGATGGTTGAACCAACTTCAATAAAAGTTAAATCAACTTTTTCCTCGCAGATGGTCTCGCAAATTGTAAGAAGTTCAAGTTTACGTTTGTTGAAGAGTCCAATACTGAAACTTAATTATGACCTTCCTCCATGATTCAGACCGTTTGTAATTTTATGGTAACACTCAACATTTTCATTTCAAATGACACCTTCACGTTTTATTGCATTATGATTTAAACCAGCCTTCGCCTGTGTACTACAGTAACCTTTTCACTACGTGTTCCAAATGCGACTGCCTCACAAAAAGCCAATTTAACAGACAAACGGCAACATTTACAGACAGTTGCCACGGTACATAATTATCATGTGCGTAAATCGACGGGGACAGGGTGAACCCCCCCCCCCACCCCCACCCCCCACACATTTTGAGGCGGGGGGCATTGTTTGGTCCCCCACTTTTTCTTCCCCGAATAAAAATATTGTAGCCTACATTACTATACCTCATACATATTCATGATCGAGAGCCGAACGTTCACTGGTCAATTCACCATCACGTGCCAGATGTTATTCTTGCTGTTTACCAAACGCGCGCGAGGATTCACGCACATTGTAAATACGCATGCGTAGTAGACTGTCGCATGGGTTACCCGTGCGACAGTCTACTGCGCATGCGCTTTACAGAGCAATCGAGGAACTGTCGCACGGGTGCAGTACGCACGCGCGAACATCGCCCAGGAGAGATGCATGGTTGCATGGTTCGCGTAAATGTTAATTTCCAGAGCTCAACGATGCCGTACTGGAGAAAATTTATAGACCGTGTAAAGATGTCTCCTGTACAAAAGAAAGTTGTACACATTGCAAACATTTGTATTTACAACTGTAGTAACTGTATTATATTGCAAACGAACCGAACTAGTAATTGAAGTTGAATTTTGTGGTGAGCTGTACAAGTTTCCCCGAATTTTGTTTTAGGTGCATAATAATAAAACAAAATTCGGCAACTGAATATGTATGAGGTATAGTAAAACAAATATAACATGGTTTATTTCGGGTGGACAGTCGATATTAGCTCCCCTCGGTATTGGAAGTTGACAAACTAGTTCCCTCGGCTTCGCCTCGGGAACTAGTTTGTCAACTTCCAATACCTCGGGGAGCGAATATCGACTGTCCACCCTCTAACCATGTTATATTTGTATAATAATGATTCTGTTGCTCAGAATACATGTAGCTGATTCAATTACTCCAAACTCAAAACATTAAAAGATGATCTTTTGCTCAAATTGGTTTTGGTCAGAAATTGCCTCAGATCACACCACAGAAATTGCTTTTCTATAACTGCATGTCTCCTCAACTATATCCCCCATTTACATTTAACTCCCCACATTTTCATCCCCAACACTACGCCCTACCCGATCTATGATCGGGTAAATCAGCTTGTGTGTTTATAATTGTTTTTTATGTGTGTTTGAAAAATGAAAAACTTGAAATAACTCAACAACAAAATAAGTCAGGAATATGAAATTTGAGAATTAGAGATAAAAAAAATACACTGAACAGAGCTGCAAAGATTTAAAATGTAAAACAGCTTTTCATTTTTTTCATAAAATGACCCCTACTGACCAATAGGTGACCACTGGCCAAATTCTGTGAACAAATTTTGTGAGGCTTGGTCTAAAGATACAACTGACCAAGTTTGACATCAATTGGGTCAAGACTGTGGGAGAAGAGGCATTTTGTAAATATTCATTAAATGACCTCTAGTGCCCCTTTAATGGCCAGTGGCCGGATTTTACGAACATGGCTAGGTAGGGCATGTGACAAGGTTTAATTTGGCCAAGAAAGAAAGAAAGAAAGAAAGAAGAAAGAAAGAAATCGAACGATCACAGCATACCAGCGTGCTTCGCACGGCTGATATAAAAATGCATTGACGTACACGTACGTTATGATACAGGTTGATACATTATTGCCTTTAGATATCCAGGGTTTACTATTGGAAACGCGGTTGGAAATAAAGTAAGCACTGGGGACGAGGTTGGATGCAGCCTTATTTTCAAAAACAAAAAAAGCATGCTGCGCACGCGCAGAGGTGACCCAATCAATAGCTTTAAATGGGAACTAGCTACTGGTCCCCATATCGGCTTTAAACAGCGCCCACATAGGAAGATGGTGTCTCCGCCCCCCCCCCCCAACTGTAACATCGAGGATCCACACCCCCCCCCCCCCGATAGTCTTGGCCCAAGACATCAGTGATCAAGAGCGATAGTTGCAATGTTGTGTAGCGCCCTTGCATAATTAAATTTTTAGTTTCTCGCAATAACGTCTTGGTCATTTCGTAACAACGGGGGCATGGCCATTTTATGTAAATAGGACGTCTGTATAAATTCGAACAAAAATGGCAGTTCCCATTTGCCGCAGAAGTAGCGCCCTCGCGCTGGGGTATCACAGCGTTGCATAATTAGCGATGATGCTTGATCACCGCACGTATAGCGCGAATGTTTACAACCGTCGGGCGAGCCATTGAACCAATTCTCGATCACTGATTGGTTCCCTAAGAAAGCCTAGGGAGAAAATAAAGAAAAAAGTTAAACCGCTGATACGAAATGGCCAAGATGTTAGTTATAGTGCGAGTACAGTATGCGTGCTGGTCTTCGCTCGTACGCCCTGCCAACAGCCTTATTCCCAGGTCTTCGTGTGATACGTTAAGGAGAATACACGAGAAAGTGTGGATTCGTAATTTAAGAATTTACGAGGCGCGAAGCGCCGAGTGAATTCGTAAATTAAGAATCCACACTTGCGAGTGTATTCTTCGAAAAACCATTGCGTCAACAGAAGTATTGGAAAGAATGTTGCAACCTGACGCCACTTTTTTCTTCATATATCATCTCAATGAAAGTCATTCGTTGCAAAAGTGACGATAAGACATGAATCTGGGAATGAGAAATGTTTCCAATTAAATGACTCGCCATAGACTTTGTACACAGCGCGGAAGTGGCGGCAGGTTGCAACATTTTTTCCTGGCGTGTTTAGCATGTGTATCGCCACACCCGTACAACCAAGTCATTTTGTGTGTGTAGGCTCCTTACCTCAAAATGGATAGTTCAGACGACGATTTCTTTAGGACTAAAAGTAGATTTTGCTGTGACGGCGGAGAATCTGACAGTGAAGATGCGGTAATTTTCGGAAAGCAAATTTTCACGCAGACGGTCCTATTCAGGCTCATTATGGAGAACAATTCGTCACCATTTTCACGAAGAGCCACATTATGTGGATTTTGAAGAACAAGCGTTTTCGAGATAATCGCAAAAGAAGTTTCTCATATTTTAAAACTGCAAAAAATACCACTTTGCAACAACTTTGTGCAGCAAGGAAACCATCACACGATTCTACGAGAGCTGAATTTTTACATGAACCTAGTAATAAGACTTAATATAGCAGTTAATTGGTGAAAATTAATTAGCAAAGATATGGGGCTCTTCATGTAAAAGCAAACTCAGGTTTCCGACATATTGGCCCTTTCTGTTCAACGTGTTCCATAGCCGCGCGTACGTGAGCACGCGCGCTTAGCTGAAGTAACAAAGATATGTGGCTCTTAGTGAAAACGGAAATCTCATTTTGACCTACTTTTACGTTTTTCCGTGCAATGGCTTTTGTACGCGTTCAAAGGGCCAAAATGTATGTGGCTATTCGTGAAAACGCAAAATGCATTCATCGAGATTTCTGCCCCTTGCAACATTTATGTAACTTGGAAATTAACGATGTTTTGCTTACAGAAACATGTCAAAATGGTTAGGCCTAAGTACATTTGTTTTAAAGCAAAATATTGAAGAAAAAAATCAAAATCGGAAAAATGGTAATTTTTTTTACTTCGTGAAAACGGTGTTCAAAGTGTGGGTTCGTAATTCCGAATCCACACTTTACTAAAGATTCGTCGTTCCGAATCTACACTTTGTGACCAGTGTAAGAGATTCGTAGATCCCAATCCAGACTTTTAACAAAAGTGTGACGTCATAGCAATGGTTTAAAGAGACACAAAGCCCTGCTATAGACGCGTAATTGTTGCTGCAGTGATTCTTCAACCGGGCTGCATGCTTCCTTCTATTGATTGGAGAGAGGATCCTACAAATAAAGGATGAAACGACTGTTCTGAGCTCTAGTACAAATGCACTGAGCGGACTTGCCTTAATTGGTTGGACGCGTGATAAACGGGCATTAATATACCCGTTGGTATTTTAATCGCGAATGTTCCAGGTGTGCCATGTTGTCGGGTTTTTTGCATGACATCTAAAACGGAAATATTCATAAAACTGTAAGCAAAACCGCTCCTTATGTAAGATATAGACCCTACTTGTTCCAAAATATTGTTTAAAAAATTAAATACTTCAGGATCTAACAGATGGTATTGTGCAGTTTTCGGTGTAATGTGCAGTTTTTGTCGTCATAGATGAAGATGAAATAAACGACAAATGTGACACCTTTGACCGAGGAGAACACCGTTTACCCAAATATGGTTTTTAATTAGGCTTTCATTAAACAGTTTTGAAGAGATGTGGTCCCGAACCGATGAAACAAATGCGCGTTAACATGGTTATGGGCGTTAACATGGTTATGTAGTTACTTATCACTTATCATAATTCAATAATAAAGGCAAAAAAACGTAGGATCATGAATAGGCCTACATGTTTTCAAAAACATAATTAGCTCGGGCCTGACAGACTTCGACACCAGATTGGGCACAGAGCCCGGCAAATCTGAAAGCCGCCAAAGGGTCTTTGTTGACAATTATTCGGGTTACACCTCAATGTTCCGACACCCTTTGTTCCGACACCCCTATGTTCTGACTGCACATATTCCTATTCCTCACCCCATAGAGCAAGGAATGCTCACCCTAACCCTAACTGGGAGTAACACAATCTTTATGTGCGGGTTGTCGGAACATACGGGTGTCGGAACATAGGGGTGTCGGAACATGGAGCAGTCACCAATATTCACGATAATCCCACCTGTACTGGCCGTTACCAGGAGTTTGGCCGAGTCGTTACATCATTGTGTGTAGGATCCGTGATTGGGGTCGGGCGGGGCGCCACCGGGATGCAATTTTTTTTTTTTTTACACAGCAGTCTAGGGCCGGGTATAGGCATATACGTATACATGTACAAGTCACGTGTACCGTCTATACTTTCCTATGGGAGCATGGCTTATCGCCGCTCTTGAGTGGAGACAAATTCATCTCGCACTCCTCCAGCGAGGTACGGTAGGCCACACTGTGGTCAAGTCTGCAGGACTCCTCACTACGTTGGGCGGTTCTCGGACTTTAATTTCCTTTACAAAATCCACCAAAAATTGCTACTACCCAACATTGGGTTGTTTCATAACCAATTTTTGTTTGGGTTAGAATTTCTGTTCAATACAACCAAAGGTTGTAGTCATACAAGACCAAATTTAATATAAATTATTTTAAAATTATTTTTCAGTGGCAGAGCCATGAATCAGACAAAAAAAGTCTACTTCAATTACAAAGTGCTTCGTCCTCTAGCCTTTATTCAAGGCCCCCCCCAAAAAACCCCTAGCAGGCGAAATTGGCTGCGTTCCAGTAAAAAGGCTCTTACACGATGAGAAATTCAGATGATGAAAATTGCAGTCAACTTTCGTTGGCCTGTTTAGAAACGATGGGCATAAGAAGCACGTGATGTGAATGACATTGAGGCCTGTGCATCGTTCTAACTGCGATGGACGTGCTTATTTTTAAAATAGACAAAGCTACGTACTTGTAAATTGGGGGATTAGCTCAAATGGTAGAGCGCTCGCTTAGCATGCGAGAGGTACCGGGATCGATACCCGGATCCTCCAGTACATTTTCATTTTATCTGTTTTTCCCGTTCGGTTTTGCAACAGAATGTACATTCCATTTCATGAGGTTTCAAGGAGTCGGGTACGAATACGGTTTCTAACTCACATTATAAAGTACATGTATTTGATTTCGTTTTTAACGGTTTCTTGGTTTTCAATTTCGCGTACCTTATACAAATGTATTGGCAAATTTAATAAAAGAATTAATTTTCAAGGAAAAAGTGACGGGCCGAACTACATGTACTTTGCTAAGCACTTCCCTTAACGTCAATCATAACGGTGAGACCAAAAAAAAAATCAATTTCCTGAAAGGCATTTACAGTGTATATTATTTTTTATTACCTTTTTATTTCGGTGACATTTCTACAAAATGATCACAATTAAAAAACTGGTCACTTTGATGTAATCCACTGGCAACTGTCCATGTATGTCCCAACACCGCCCCCACCCTCCACGTAGATCCGCCGCTGCTAAGTACTTGTACATGACTACAATACATGTATATTTTAAATTTGTTGTTGAAAATAATTTGTTGTAAAATTATGGTCATGCAGCGAGCAGTGGCTATCTCTTGTCACGATTTCGGAAATTATTACATGTACACTGTACATTAGCACAAAAGACATGGGGCTATAATATGTAAAGCAGATGAAATACAGAATCGAATACAGGTCAGCTCGTACGCGAGCCAACTCGTACGCGACCAACTCGTACGCATGACAACTCGTACACGGACAAACTCGTACGCGGGCCAACTCGTACGCGTGAGTATTGACTAGACTGAAACCGTTGGTTCGGGCGTGTAGGGAATTAGGGTCGGTCAGTTGTCCGGCACATTCTTTTTTTCTTAAGTTAAGGGGATAATTTTGTGTTACTGAGTGGTCCCAATTAGTTCAGTTTTAAATCAGCTGGTTTTGCTCATAACAAACAAGTTATGATTTGTTTTCCCGGACCACTCGCACACTGTCGAGGTCCGATCCTGGCTCACACAGGGCGCTATACGACAAGATATTGCCACGTAGTAAGGATTTAAATCGTATAATGCCGCTGCATTTGTAGACTTCCAACAATAAATTGCTATACTAGTGGGCCCCGCGCTATGTGTAAATCAAATCGTTGTACGTCTTGACAAATTCTCCACACTGGCTGCGTGGTTGGAAGCGCATGCCGCAGCATTGCACTACACATCGGTCGCAATTAAAATGGATCGTGTTTTTTTGTATCATTGAAACTTTTGAACTTGACATCGTTGCATTTATGGAATTTCAACTGTTGAAAATACATATGGCTACAATCATAGTTATTCAGTCATACAATCGTACTGTGTACTGTGATAAATCGATAACTTTGGCGTGTGTTTTGGGCAGAGTTGTAATGACTCGAGTCAATGACTCGACTCGAGTCCGACTCGAGTCACTTTTTTTGGCGACTCGACTCGACTCGAGTCCCGACGGGTAAATGACTCGACTCGACTCGAGTCACTGCGAGCAAATGACTCGACTCGACTCGAGTCCCTCATCAGAATGACTCGACTCGACTCGAGGAAGGCTAATAAGACTCGAGTCCCAAAAAATAAAAGCAAAACTTATTTGAGAAAAATATTTGCAATGACTTACGCCGCGCCGTTCGCGTTGCCAGTTTTTGTTCACGTCACGTTAATGTTCGCGAATAATGTACGTTCATATACAGCGGCCGTCTGTTTTCCTTCCTCCATAATGATATAACAAACATACACCGTGTCGCGGACTCCCACCTTGTGGTTCTATAGCATGTAATGCTAAACCCGGAACCAGACTTAAAACGCATTTCTCAATCCGTGGTTTCATCATTGGTTTCGGGCGATTTTGAAGTTCTTAGTGGAACGCTGGCTAAATTTATGTCCCGATTTCACAAAACAAATGGATACGGACGGGCCCACCTTTAAATAATCAGAAACAGTTTTGTATAATGCAATTAGGTTTTGACGTCAGCGATCAGCGAACAACAAAATCTAGACCCGAAGCCAAACCAGTTATAAGTCCGAAGTTTCACATCTTCTTATCTGTGACGTGAGCTAGCAATGGAAACTGTTGGTTGGGTACCATACAGCATACTTTATGTCTTTGGATTTTCGTAATAGACTGGTGCCTTGTATTTCTCCCTTGTGTTTGTTGCTTTTTATTGTAATTTATTATATAGTGTTCAAATATTTGTGACTCGAATTGACTCGAGCTAAATACTTGACTCGACTCGACTCGACTCGACCACACTCTGTGACTCGACTCGACTCGACCTTGTTGACCTAATGACTCGACTCGACTCGAGTCACTTCTTTAAAATGACTCGACTCGACTCGAGTCACAAAAATCAGTGACTCGTTACAACTCTGGTTTTGGGGTAAACTTTTGGCGATCGTGAACATCGTTCAATTTAAATTTGCTTATTTCGGTCCGCGTACGAGTTGCCTGGCGTACGAGTTGGTTCGCGTACGAGTTGGTCCGCGTACGAGTTGTCTTGCGTACGAGTTGGTTGGCGCACGAGTTGTCTCGCGTACGATTTGACCAATCCGCGTACGAGTTGTCTCGCGTAAGAGTTGGTTCGCGTACGAGTTGACCTGTTTCCGAAATACATGTATGGCGAAAAAGATAGACTTTCCCTCGTTTCCTAAAAAAATAAATTAAAAAAAAAAAGTAGACCGCTCTCTTAACATGCAGGAGGAACTGGGATCGATAACTTCCTCTCGAATCTCCATGCTTTCGTGCAAGTTGTACACATTTTTATGCACTACTATTTTGTTCATACATGAAGGTTGAAAACCTCATGGATGTAGGAATAAAATTCCTACCTCCTTGGATAGCTTTAAAAAAAAAATAACCACCATTAAACACCATAACAGTAAACGCAGCCCATATGAACCATATCTCTTTTTGGATTGTGTGTTGGCTCTGAAAAGAGCCGTTTGACTTAAAGAGTTTCTCCTTGCGATGGTCATACAGAAACTCTGGTTTCTGCTGACGGCAGAAGTCTGCTGTTGATGAACATGCCGAGATTGCTGGGTCTTGACTTGGACGGAGCTGGCTGCAAGCTGCCCAGGTTGGTTGGACAGTACTTGATGGTATGAGCTTCATCTCCGCTGGTTCCACACAGTGGACAGATGTAAGCCCGTAGCCTAGGACAGACAACCTTGTCCAGGCTGTTCTTGAGGATGTGTGAGGTGTAGACCGCTTCGCTCTCCCCGTTGTTCTTGCAGAAGACACACCAGGCTGGCTTGGGAACCATCCACCGATTGGCACGTCGAGATGGTTGACAGGTCTCATCACGGGACAGCTCATCGATTGTGAAGGGACGAAAACCGATGGTGGACCCACTGTCGATGCTGCTGGTCTCTTGGCCCAGCTCTGGCGTCTGGTGTCCGAGGAACTGATCTTCAGATGACTCCGAGACAGAGGTAGGCCTTGGAGAAGCTACGCTGGTCTTGGTGATGAGACGGGCTAGGCCAAGGTAGTCATGGAAGCGGTCAAAGTCTCTTGGCTCTGTGACAGGCATCTCGAGGTCTGGCTTGTTATCTTGCATGAGGAGAGAACTGAAGGTGCTGGTAGACATCTTGAGGTATACTCGAGAACGAAACTGATGTTATCGGTTGATGGATGAAATCCAAAGTGATGGCCACCAGACGAACTGGCCAGATTTTATCCTGAAAATCTTGAATGAGGTCGGTACTTAGACAAAAAGAAGAAACCGTTGGCGGCAATATAACAGGTACATGCGGCATCTGTGATACCCTTGATGGTTGGCCGCACCACTTGACGGCGGTACGATCACACGCGAGTAGTCAACAATAGAGGGCAAACGACTTGCCCTAAAAAAACCCCTCCAATTTGCGGTTAAGCTAGAAGAGGGCGTTCTAGCTACGTTGGCCGCGGAACATCAAAAGGCACCAAGCCAACTAATTTCTTCACAATGAAATGTGGTTCCTTTATCTATCAGTGAAGTTATCATACTGATTTGAACAGACACCACGCTGGCTTATTATGCATGCTTGAACCAATTTCAAAGGAAGGGTTCATTGAATATTGCACGTACCACAAAAAAGCTCTTCACAAATCCCCCAAAATGCTACGGGGTTGATAACCTGACCACTCCCGACACGTTACACACGCGATCCGTTTTCCTTGATCCATTGATTTGAACTTCTGAGAAGTCAACTCGTAAAAGAGGCATTCAAGAAAATAGGCGGCATTTCTATGGTGTGTTTCACTATTCTGCTTCGACGTTCAGACAAACCAAATTCCACTATAAGGATGAAAACAGTTAACATTTAAACATGTTGCGCCAAAAAAATGTACATGTATTACGTTCTGGTATACAATTTTCCTTGTTTATTTCATTAACAGCGGGAATTTGAAGATTTGTACATTTACAATTTAAATTACATGTCATAGTACGACTGGAATTTTTGTCAAGTATCAAGATTAGAGAATATTAGTAATCAAATGAACCATACCTCCATGAATGAATAACACAGTCTTTCCAAGGATAAATCAATACATTTGTATTATAATCCTTTAAATTCAGGTTTACTAATTAAAATAACAATAAAATAAGTGTATTTCACATAATAAAGATCGACCAAAATCATAAAAAAGTAGGCTAAGGCCAAAACAAAATCCCGGTTGCTGGTATGGAGCTTGCCCCAAAAGTGGTGCGGCGACGCAGGTTGTTTCCCCCCCCCTACATTTTTTCCTTCAAATGTCGGCTGATGTTGCAGATCACGTTTTGATCCCTTTAAAACTCTCAAAAATATCCTTCAGAGTGGAGCTTGAGGTGACCTCAGCAAGGCCATAAGGCTTGAGAATTCTGCACCCACTTACGATCTCGACCGACACGAACATTCTTCAGGAAATTTAGATGGTCAACACAAAAATCAGAGAAAGCGGTAGTAAGATTAAACCATAGTCACATCGACATCGTGCTTGAGCTGCCAGGCTGGTCATTAGTCCGCTGCCTTACATATTGCGCTGATCGAAAAACGTTTACAGGTTCCAGATACACGACCATCGCTCCATCAGTCTGGCTTCCAGACGCACAATACCAAAATGACAACACCATCTGCCAATGGTGCCCTACTAAATTTAGTGCAAAATATATGGGAGCCAAGAGAGGCCTCATAAAGCTTATACTCGATCGGAACCCCATCTAAAAACACGACATAATTGTGCAGCAGCAGGATTCCAGTCAAACCAGTGAGTTTGGCGGTTTTGAGACACCATCTTATATTGAATTTTTAAAAAATTTTGCCAACGCGCACAGCTACGGCGACGCGCGTGCAGACCAGAAACTGGAGCCTTTTTTTTGGCCTAAGGATTTGTAACCATAATTACATTGTTATCAAAATGCAGTCCCAGGTGCCATAAGCCTACATGACATTGCCAAGAATCACGATAAAAGTTGCAATAATTAGCAACATAAGCATTTCACCCAGTGAACATTTGAGATGATAGGCTTCACATTTCAAATCATAAAATAATTAAAGGGAAACAGAAACGGAACACTTAGAATTCTCCTTCATCCAGTTTTGGTTTTAGAACTGATTAGAACCTGCAAACTTTTATTGTAAATGCTGAGCATCTTTGATACATGACTTTTCTCAAGAGTTCGCAAACAATGAGGGGTGGTGGCTCAACCAATACGCTTCATGTTATGGCAGAGGCTTTACATTAACAGGTTGGCAGTCTCGGGATATATTGATGTAATGTCTCCTCTGCGGTGGATCGCTTGCTCAGCTTGTTAGCCTTGCCTTGGTAACGGCCATTCTTACATGCTCCCTTCCCCTCCAAACATTCAGCAATCCTTCCAAAGAAAAGTGGCAAAAATTAAGTCAGTGGAAGACTACTACATATTGGCAATTCCAGCTTTATGAAAGGGAGTGTAATCATGATATCAAATTAATGATTCAGAGAAATGATCCAAAACTCCTAGTCTGCAATCTCCTTGATCATTACCAGATGATGGATGTATAAGTCTTGAAAAATACTGAGGTTTATTCACCGAGCTCTTAACAAACATTACATAATGCCTACATGTACATTGCCCATTTTTACCTTCTTTAAAAAAATGTTGCTGTTTGTAGGGTCGCTGCACAAGTATTAATAATTACAAATTATAAGCCGTTTCTTTCTATTAGAGAGTAAAAGAACAGGGATTCATTGCAGACGTATCAAACACAAACCAAACCCCAAAACACAACAATCTGAGGCCCCCCTCCCAACAAAAAGGGGAAGGGACATACAGAACTCACTAAAATCAAATACAAAATAATGCAAATAAAATTACCAGTGACTGTGCACACACCCATGGAACACACCCAAATACTTAACAACCAAAAAAAGGAATGAAAAATGGCATCAGAGATATGCACACCATGTACAGTATCAGGTCAACTCGGACCCAAACCAAATCGGACCCATGCTAACTCTGACCCATGCAAACTCGGACCCAACAATGACCAAATCAGACCAAACAATTACTGAATAATTTTTGTTTGGTAGTTTACATCTTTTTTATGATTTATCAAAAAATTTGAGCGGCCTAATATCCTTAGTAACTTAGTAAGGACTTCGTCAGAGGCACGTAACAGTGGAACAAAATGAGAAACAAACATGTGTCATTTACGATTCATACATCTTTTTTTGGTAAATGTTTTTGTGTAATTTAAAGCTTGGAAATTACACGTTTAGATCTGTACTTTACATTTAATTCAATTTAATTTATTTTATTTCATAATATGCCCAATTTGACTTTTCGTACATTAGAAGGTGTGACTTGTATTTTCTTCTTGCCTATTTTTTACTCGTAACATTTTTACGACTTCATTTATCTCTACATTTATTGACTTCAATTTTGTATAAAAAATACTTTTTTGAATGCATTACTATGTGTAAGATTAATAATAGGGGGCCTAAATGTGTTTGGAAGTGTTCATATTTCAGTGCTCATAGCTCCAATTTTATTTTTCTATTAGGCCTATCTACAGTTTGGATTAATCTGAAATTAAATTTGTTGTTACAGTAAGAAAAGATGGCGTGAACGATGTTGCAATTAATTATTTTTTTTATGAAAACAAATGATTAGCTATACTTGTATCAATATAGGGCTATGTCATTGTCAATGATTTTGTCAAACATTTTCCAATCGAATGATTGAACACATGTCCTCAAGGGTCCGAGTGGGTCGTGGCTCCGAGTTGGTAGTGGGTTTGAGTTGGTAATGGGTCCGAGTTGGTACTGGGTTTGAGTTGGTCGTGGGTCCGAGTTGGTAGTGGGTCCGAGTTGGTCGTGGGTCCGAGTTGGTAGTGGGTCTGAGTTGGCATGGGTCCAACCTGGCATGGGTTCGAGTTGGTTTGGGTCCGAGTTGGATCAAAACCCCATGTACAACAGGGACAAGGTAAGGACATTTTCACTCTACCGGCCTGATTTCATGGCGCCTTTTTTCCCCAAATAAATCTACCCTTACCCATGTCAATATTTGTTATTGTATACCAGTTAATTTTTGTTGTTGGAACTCTTTGTAATCAATGAATGTTTGATGCTACTCACTGTGGTCCGACTTCTTTGATGATGTCATCTGGGCCTGCTACTAGGAACAGTCCTACACCCTTCTCATCACCAGCTGTCAAGAGCGCTAGACAATTCTGTTAGTCCAATAAAATAAGAACATTTCAATTGTTTTCTTTTTCAGAAAAGAAGTGCCTGTAATTGATAGGTAAAACACCATACAGCTTTGAGTGGGAAAGACTTTATTGTTGACACGATATTCAGGAGTAGAGTGAAATTGGGGGGGGGGGGATGACAAATCCGAATAAATCAACAGAGGGTTTAGGGGTAAGGTGAAGGCCCCAGAGCAATGTGAGTATTTGCCTAAAGGCACCCCTTTCAAACCCATTTCTTTTGTTCTGTACCTTCCTAATACAGAGACTTTCGGTAAAATCTCACAAATTCCAGATTTCAAAGGGATTTTTTGGAAACTTCTGAAATCAGGAGAAATCCTGACAAATCTCACCCCCGTTTTATATCTTTATCTTTTCAAATTGCTCCGGAAAAAAAGGTACAATGAATTATTCATTAATCATTGTCAAGAAACATCCGTGTTCTTCATTTCTGTATAGGAGTGCATACATATCGTCATTGGTTATAACCTTTTTGTAAAAATGCACTCTTCCACAGAATCCCCACATTGGAACAAAGCAAACACACTCTTTTATGTTGTTACTATGCGAGTTGGTAGCTAAAGTTGACAATAAACCTGTTCAAATTTACGTGTACATGTGCTTTAGTGAGCCTCAGAGCAAGCAGTGCATTGGTAATGCATAAGATTGTCAACATTTTGGTCTCATGTCTCAATTTTTAGTGTTTTTTTTCTGTTTGAAGGGTGAAAAATAAAGAATATACAGAACTACCAATAAACATTCTGAAGGGGTACAGGGATGTAGTCCAGTCCATCACAAGTCCCTGTAAGTCCATCACAAGTCCTCCACTCCCAAGTTAAATCACAAACTATTGCAAGAGGGGTATTTGTGCTTTCAAGGGGTAGTTTTCCATCTCGAGAAAATGCACAATCTTGTTAATGCGAGAGGGGTACTTGTGTTTTTGAGGGGCAGTTTTGCATTACAAGAGAGGCGACAATTTTATTTGAAGTGCGATCATATGCTCTCATACGTGTGCGTTTAAGGGGCAGTTTTTTTTAATTGAGGGGGTACATTTATAACTACGAGAGGGGCACTTTTGTTGGCCTGGGAAAATCTGCCCCCCCCCCCGGTTCCCCCCCCCCCCCCCCTGCTCAAGGTAGTGATAAGTAACTGACACTCATGCTGTGACAGAGATATGTTTTCTTTCCATCATGGTTGGCCCCACTACAATCCACAACTGCTAAGACTTTACTCATGCCAGTTTTTGTTATTAAGTTCGAATTCAAAATATCCTCAAGAGGGTCCACTTGTGAAATAAATATTTCTCAGTGACACAGATTACAAAAATAAATGTTTCGTTAAACCAAGTCTGGTGAGTTGAAGGAATTAAACCAACAAAACCCTACAAGTGCCAATGGCGATTTTGTGTTTTTTTCCTTACCTGCAAATTGATTTCATTTGCAACCATATTCAGGAATTCCAAGTCACCCTCTTTCCGGTGAAGGACGAAGACGGGATCTTTGTTGGCCTGGTTGTTGTAGCGATAGGCCTCTAGGGCTGCAAGGTCCCTCAGTAACGTGGTAGTGCTCTGAGAAGCAAACAAAATATTGTAAAAAAAATTCAGTACTCTGTGCTGCAACAAAACAGTGTGCACAAAGCATGTGTTGTTGTTGGCAATTGCACAGTGCCAGAGTGCCAGTGACTGCTCCGATGTGGGACTTTTTACGCTTGAGGGACACATAGCACCTGAGGAAAAGCCAAGGGTACTTTGTGTCTTTTAAGGGGTAAAACACATCACGGCAGTCGACAATTGTTTTGTTAAAATGTGCAAGTAAGTTAAAAAGATGAAGGTTTGTAAATCACTATGCAAGAAATAAATTAAATCACAGCAGTGTAACCTTTTGATTGTGAGTTTTCCTGTCAGATTTACCATAGTTTAAATCATGTCAAGCGCAAGTCAATCACATTTTGACCACAAACCACAAGTCAGGTCAAAGTGAATGGGGTGAGAACAATGCAGAGTTGTAACAAGTCACTGAATTTTGTGACTCGTGTGGAGTTGAGTCATTTTAAGGAAGTGACTCAAGTCGAGTCGAGTCACTAGGTAAAGAAGGCCGCGTCAAGTCGAGTCGAGTCACAGTGTGTTGTCGAGTCAAGTCAAATTTATGCTTGAGACAATTTGACACACTGATAACACATGAATACCATCTAACAAATAACAGAATAGAAGAAGGAACACAAGGCACCAGTTTATTATGAAGATCCAAAGACTTAAAATGTGCTGCATGGTACCCAATAGACAGCTTCTGCTAGACGTTTGTAACAAAGATCTACGTAAAACAGTTAATAACAAGCGAAACTTTGCTTTTACCTCTGGTTTGGCTTTGGGTCTGGACAAATTTTACGCTAAATTCAAAACCAAATTGCAACATACGAAACTGTTTCTGATTATATAGAAATATAGTCATTTCTTGAAAGCAGAACATAAATTCAGCCGGTGTTCCATCAAGGGCCTAAAAAATCACCCGAAGCCGATGATGAAACCAAGAATTTTGAAATGAGCTTAACATCTGGTTCCAGGATAGTAGTTTGTGCGTTACATTATAGAACCGTGAGGTGGGAGTGTGTAATACGGCATATATCTGTATAAGATAAGCGGCCACAACTTGACGGTAACACAAAGTACACGAACATAAATGTAAATAACATTGTACCATAAGTCATCACAAATATATTTTGCAGTTTTGGGACTCAAGTGTTATTAGCCTTCGACTCGAGTCATTTGCTCGCAGTGACTCGATTCGAGTCGAGTCAATTACCCGTTGGGACACGAAACAAGTCGAGTCGCCAAAAATTGTGACTCGAGACAGACTCAAGTCGAGTCATTGACTCAAGTCATTACAACACTGGAACAGTGACAAGGCCTTTGATAGTCACAGTTCGTTTGAATACCGTGTCACTTCACTTGTCACATTTGAGACTGAATGACTTGTGATTGACTTACAGTGACTTGCTAACCACCCTGTTTACCTTGTTGGCTACTTTCAATGATTTCTGGATCTTCTCTGCTGCTTGCGGGTGGCCCTCCGGTCCACACCTTTATCAACCAGACAAATAACACAATATGAAATGCTGGACTGCCTTTGTCAGCATGAGCATTTAACATGTTGACCGCAGACAAAACTTTTACAGGGTGCCCCCTTTGCCAATTAAGTGATGTACGCATGCGCGCATATTTATTTGGTACTTAATTAAAAAAAATAACTTGATAATTTGAATATAACCATTCAAAACATTTTTGTTCTCAAACTGGCAGCAGCTAATTTGTTGCATTTTCAGCGACGCCATTATTTCAGTTTGCAATACAAAAGTCTTTAGTTAACTACAAGTATACTCGTAGTGGCAAAATCTGGTATGCCATCACTGCAACTATATCCATAGTCAGCAGTCAACGTGTTTAACCTCCATGTACGTCTATTCATATTCACTCCATCAATTAAGTTTGCCAGAAAGGAAAATTATTAAAGCCATCTTTGTAGTCTTAAGCAGTGTCCATTAGACGTTTTTCTGTCATCAACATGCAGTCCTGAAAAATATTTATTTCTGGGTAAGTTTTATTTCTGAACTAGTCAAGGTCCCGACTTTCAAAAAATACCAAAATTAGCTGTATACACTAGTTGCCACTTCTGTCATTTTTAAAGCACTTTTTGGCCATAATCCGCTCGCCAATAGGGTATGGGAAACAGACTACAAGAACAGCAATTCGTTCTTTGTTTTTGCAGCATCTAATGAACACACTTTAAACAGGTCAGTGTAACAATATTTGCTATAAAATACTAACCCCCAAATCCATCCATTTCTGAAAATTACAGCAAAAGCAAATATTGTATATTTCCTTTAAATATGGCAGAGACATTAAAGATACATACTTGAGGAACCCTGTAAGGAGCTTTTCATTGGCCAGGCACTTGCCCAGGTAATTGAGCAGCCTGTCGCCAGCCAGAAAATACAGGTTGGTCTTGTTCTTCTTTCCTTTCTCGGCACCCAGCAGTTTGATTGACTGACCAAGGAAAAAACATCTGTCACAGAATGCGTCTCAAAACGATCATAAAATAAAGGCACCAATGTCTGTTGTGTAACACTTTATCCATAGATTTATCCAAAATTTAAGAGATATCTGTTTGAATAAACCAAAGCCAAAACAAACTTTTTTTGATTTGAAATCAAGGGAAAATCCATTTGCATTTTGGAACACTTGCTCCTGATGAAATTAGTGTGCCAGTACACTCTGTACCACAAGCAAAAATGCTGACAGTGTGGTGGACGCAGGAGGTTTTGAATGCAAATTTGGCAAAGCATGGCAACTTTCTAATGATAAACCAAAGGTGGTCTGCAATTTCTGACAAAACAACTGTGTGCTGTCCCATTTTATGCACAGACACCTTAAAAATGCACCTCCCATTTTTGTCCACAGCAATGGAGCATTTGATTGCTCATGTCACCATTAAATTAACTGTGAAATTTTTAGCATTTCTATCAAAATCAATGGTGCTCAGTCATCCACGACTGCATAGGTGGAAGGAAGGTATTAGTCAAAGTGTTCAAGTTCGTAAAAATGTATACTCTAAGGGAAATTCCAGTGTTATAAATATCCACTATTATTGTTATGTAATGACTGTGACAGAGCTGTCAAGACCTCAGTGAATAAACTTAAAAATGAATTTAAAAAAAAAATCTTATACATCCACCTTCTAGTAATGGTCAAGGAGATTACAGACTAGGAGTTTCGGATCATTTCTCTGAATCATTAATTTGATATCATGGTTAACTGACTCAATTGCACTTAACTGATTATTATTTTTCATTACCTACATGTATTCTTCAGCAATCCTGTTGGGTCTGTTACACCAGATCTGAGTACAGGGGCAGTCAGAATGATCTGGACCCAAATTAAAGAAAACATTAAAAATATGTAGCAATTATCAAAACAAGTGCAAATGAGATATGTTATAGGCTGGTATGTTGGACATACATGTATTTGGTGAAAGTTTCATGTATATCCATTGTACCATTTTGAAGAAAAGCGCTAAACAAACTTATTGAAATCGTGAACAGATGTGGCTGCATTTTAAACAATGAAGAAAATTCAAAACAATGGATAAACATGAAACTTTCACCAAATATGTCCAACATACCAGCCTACAACATATCTCATCTGCACTTGTTTTGATAATCGCTACATATTTTTAATATTTAATTTAATTTGGGTCCTGATCATTGTGACTCACCCTGTATTATCGAGGCTCACCTGTAGATGACTAAGGTTGGCCACATGGGTACCACAACATGTGTTGGCTTCTATAGTCTCAATCTCTACGATGCGGACCTGACCAACATGATCCTCCGGTAGACCTCTTGTTCGTACCTAGGTACAATTAGGTGTGGAAACATTAGGGACAATTAGTAATAGGTTGCATCTATGGGATAGTACATATATGACTGTTAGGGCTCTTAAAAAAAATAACTTGATAATTTGAATATAACCATTCAAAACATTTTTGTTCTCAAACTGGCAGCAGCTAATTTGTTGCATTTTCAGCGACGCCATTATTTCAGTTTGCAATACAAAAGTCTTTACTTTACTACGAGTATACTCGTAATGGCAAAATCTGGTATGCCATCACTGCAACTATATCCATAGTCAGCAGTCAACGTGTTTAACCTCCATGTACGTCTATTCGTATTCACTCCATCAATTAAGTTTGCCAGAAAGAAAAATAGTTAAAGCCATCTTTGTAGTCTTAAGCAGTGTCCATTGGACTTTTTTCTGTCATCAACATGCAGTCCTGAAAAATATTTATTTCTGGGTAAGTTTTATTTTTAGAAATGGACGACTATGCAATGAAAATTGTAAAAGGCCTAGTGTAGTTTTAGGATATACCATACCATATACACACGATATGCATGCATCGTGCATGCGCGGTACTAGCACGTAGTTCAGTGGTTGTTTATTGAGCATGTTGTGTACGTTGGGAATTTTCACATGAGCTACACGCCTGAAAACGTGTTTCTTCGTTCATAGGACCGCAACATTTTCGCGCCACTCATGCACCGGGCGGATGTTGACAGGTCAAATTGCCGCATCAGATCCACCCTTTGCATTCCCATCTGATCGTAATCCGCCAATTGCCGGATCTGATCCACCAATTGGGGGATCTGTGTCCTGGTCTAGAGGTGGATCAGAAAAGGTGGATCTGATCCTGATCCACCTTATAATGGTTAGCGTTCCCACTTGATCCACCAATTGCCGGATCTGATCCACCAATTGGGGGATCTGATCTGGCAATTTGGCAAAAGGTGGATCAGATCCCCCAATTGGTGGATCAAGTGGGGAACAGGGTCTCAGTGTGCCTGCTAGCCCTCATGAGCTACACATGTAACCACACAAAAGAATCTGTGCTGGAATTTGAAGCACTCCACAGAAGATTACAGTACCTCAGTGGAATTTTGAAGAGTGGGCGCTAACTGTGTGGGTAAAACTGGTTTTACAAAACTTGAAGGGTAGGCTAGGGGGTTAAGCGCAATTTTCATTATGCACCCAGCTATATTCCTCTCAACCACACTCTGTAAACTGCCTTAACTATGAATGTCTCAACTATGAATGTGCCGCAGTGAACCCATAAAGGAATGTCTATGTTTTCTTACACAATTGAGCACAGCAGATCCCAGGTCTACAAGTCTTGGTGTCATTGCCAGCTGCTTCCTGATTGCTTCGTTGACTTCTCTCTCCAGTTCCTGCATGTGTTCTGCTTGGATCTTGGGTGTGTCCATCTCAATGAAGGACTTCTCCTTCCCCAAATCCCTGAAACACAAGCACGGAGACTGATCGACGTAAATAACAACTGTAGGCAGAAATCCATTACATAAATGTCCAACTTTTTTTTTTAGTTGAGCCTGAGTACTGTCCAATTTCATGGAAGCCTCAACACCATATTTGCCTATGATGGAACCAAAGTTCATTTCATGTAAAATGTAAACACTTCAAAAATCTTTCTGGGCAATTCCATGGTTACTCGCATTACACCTTTTTTTTTGCATCATTTAACATTTTGAGTGCAGTGGTCTTCATACTAGTTGGAGTATCTACATTTATATTTATTTTTTGCATCAACATACCCGATATATAAGGCTTTTCTCTGATGACAAAAAAAGTTGTATGTTTTCACTTGAGAATGGTACTCTTTGGAAATGTGGTTACTCATTCTTTGGAAATGTGGTTACTCGATTTACACAAAAAGAACATGCAAAAATTGTCTTTTTTTTAATTCAGTAGTTTCCTCAGTCACACTGCAATAACCAATTTTCATAAGTTATCTAACATACTAAAGTTTGAAGTGGACACTAAAAACTGTAGACCAAATTCAGGTATAGATGGAAAAAAGGCTGGTTGCTCACATTACAATTTGTGCACCACTCTTTGGTACAATTTAAAACGTATGTGACCGGCTCCACAAAAAAGGGTATTAAGTCGCCCTGAGCATTATTGTGTCATGGCCTGCTCAACATTGAGAGGGTGAAAATTTTCATTTTCGGTCACAAATACCTACAGTTTCAGGTTTCATTCACAGAAATGTTAATTTTGATGAACGAAGTGGCAAAAAACAACTATTTTGTGTGCATCCTTCTGTTGTTCTACAGCAAAGCCAGCTATTTCAAAGCCTGTTTTCTCAGTTGTGTAATTTGAACTCCAAGGAAATAATTAATATGCAAATACGTCATATCTCCAGAACAGGAGGGGCTATGGAGCTCTATTACAAGCCAAATGAAAGCTTACATTGTAGGCTTTCCAACCATGTAAAGAACTCAATTTCACATTTTTGCGACATAATAACCTTTTGAGGAGCCGGTCACATATAAGGAACTTACAATCAAACAAAAAAACTCTTGTGGAATATTACATATGAACCTTTGTCTCTGCCTTAAAAACAAACTCTCACAAGAACACATGCAGTTTGCATGGAAGTGCCCATGTTCTTTGCCGACTGGCTAGCTCCATAAATAAGGATAAGACTGAACTTACATTGTATTTCACCTACCAGGATGTTGTTGGCCAGCCATACTTGGCCTCAGCTACAGCTGTTATCAGATGCTGGGCTAGCAAAGAAAGAGGAGAATACCGTTAGGTTTGAGACATTAATAAACATGAACAATTTAATAAATTGTATTCAGAATTTTATAAGTATCAGCATGGTGCTACCTTTGGAATCTTGTCAACGATAAGACATTCACGGCACGAAGAGAAACCCCCCCCCCCAAAAAAAAAATTTAAAAAAATTGAAAACACCACATTGGAAAATAAGTAATAATAAAAGTCACATCCTTTAAGTGATCTTTCAGAGCCATTTCCCAGGTTTGCAGTATTTCTAATGTCCAGCAGCATCAGGACATTAGGCCTGGCCGGGAGCCATTCACATGGGTGGTTTTAAAGCATCACTTCAACATCACTGAAAAGTGTTTCAGACAGGCCTGTACTAAGCATGGCACCTAAATCAGGACAACAAATTTCTGCTTTTGTATTTTATTTCTAAAGAAGTGGCAAAATGTATTCAAAGTTGATACGTTTGGAAATTCAGGAAAATTTGATATATGAATATACAAGTTATTTTAGATCGTAGAGAAACAAAATATGACACGATCTGGTCATTATTGGCAGCCAGGCCCCTAACCGGTTCTAAACCAAATGCTTATTATTGCTCCTCCAGGCTTATATTTCCTTAATCATAAATACCTGCGACAGGTTACCCATTCGAGAGCCTGTCACGACCCCTAGCTGGTTTTAAACGTACTTGTTTAAAACTGACCGAACACATTCCCTTAATAATAAATAAAACCTAAGAATTTAAAATTGTCACTGTAGATGGTACATAAATTGGAAGTTATGGGTCCATTGGGTGCTCATGTCAAGTTTCAGAAAACTATATTAGTGTACATTTTTATTTATTGCAATTATTTCTTATGAGAAGCAAACAAGATGAGAACGTGCATAAGAAAGAGCTCTGCAGCTACCTGAGTGTTGCTGCATGTGGTCAAATCTCCTGGTCCAATCCACCTTCTGTACAACCTCTGTGCCTGCTTCTATGGCTTTCTCAACAAAGAGGACAGCATCAGCTCCTCTCCTGGTTATCCTGAGGACATCAATGCCATTCATCTGGGGGGGGGGGGGGGGGCCACAAAGAGTGGATAAGTCCCATGACTACTGCTTACCATGAGGGGTTAGAAGATGTCAATGAAGCAAGACGACTTATTGAAATTTTTATATTTTTTTCCATGACCAATTTCAGCTTCATTGCTTGACCAAGTCAATAAGAGGATAGTTACATGGTCTGTTCTCACAAACTTTAGATGAAGTGACTTTCACCTTGGTTAGTTTTACCAGAAAAGTCCAGCGTGAAAATAGATTTTTTTTCCCTTCAAGATATGATTGCAGTATCAGCTGCTATATCAGATTCTAACCAGCCAGCATACCCTGGCAAGGCTGCTGATGCTTACTGGTTAAAGACGTCTGCAACTTGCAACAGATCATGGTTTCAAGTCCCATTCAAGTGAGCTCGTAACTTTTCTCACCGACACTCGGACTGCGCTGAGTGTATGTTGTTCACAAAAAAGAAAAAGAAAAAAAAAGTAACATGCGATTGCTAAAACCCAATTAGTAAACTATCAGAAAATTACACTACAAAATTTTAAAACAAAAGAACTTACCGTTCCCCTGTCATCTGGCTAAAATAAAGAAGAAAAAAAAATTACTGGAAACTCAAAATGTCACCAAGGAAAGACATGAATGTATCTATTGAGTGATGTAAAAAAGTCAAAATTTAATAAATTTTAAACATTCTCAAAAATATCTGATGATCAGCTTTTTTTCATGGAAATGGCTGAGAATGTGATATATGGGGTTAAATGAAAGGCTTTTGAGTATGTTTTTTTCTTCAAATGCTTTAAAATTTCACAGTTTTTCATTCTTTGTCCACTTTTTTTCACACACTGTATGAAAAATGCTAATGATTATCATCACTAGTATCATTACTAGCCAACAGGAAATCATAAATTCCATTTCAACTATAAATATTTGTGCAAGAAAATCCGTTTCCCACTTCATCGTGTGCACATGTACCTTGTAGTGGATGTTCATTAAAATGACTGAACAAACTTTTCTGTCAAACAATTTTGCAACAGAATTTAATTTCAATTTATAAACATATCTACCCAAGGTGGCACATCATGCTTGAAATTGAAAATGTTCACAAAGAAATCTTTTTTACTGCTTTGCGTCTCTTTTAGGGCATACATGTAGGATTTTCAAAGGCCTGAATTTTGATCGAAAAGATGATTTCTGTAAATTCCATTCTGAGCTCATGTGAACTTGAAGTGGGAAATAGGTGGCCCTCAAAATTCCCTCTGGCAAAATTGAAAATACCAGAAAAGCTACTCCGATACCTGGCCACCACCTTCTGGAAAGAGAACCGTGTCTTCTGTGATAACTTCATAGCCTTGGAGAGTTTGTTTCTTGCCATTGACTACTTGCTTCAGCTCAGCTGGTGTGCAGGACACCACCCTTGTGGTCAACTGCAAGAGATGAAGATTTACAACAAACATGATGTTCTGTGAAAAGGGCAAGAATAAACCAACTTAGGTAAAATTTCCATTATTAAGCCGGCAGACCATATAGCGCCCTCATGTACGTGTATATACAGGTAGGCCTACACCATATATGTAACATATTAAATTGCCAACTCGCGTCGAGCAAACATGTAGCCTAGTGGATAGCACGCCCGCCTTGCAAACCTGCCGCTCGAGTTTCAGTACCAGCCTTGCCGTTGTTTTTGAAACTTTATTTTTTGTGTCCCAAAAAGTAAGAATTGTCTTCTTTTATTGTGTTAAATCAAATCCTACATTTAATTGCAGAATATTTCTCCTTTTCCTGATTCGTGGCTTTTGAGGATTTTTTGGAAAGAATTCCATAACTGGACATCATTTGACACCCTGTGCACAAACCCTATGAGACTAGTCTGAAAAAAAAGTTTTTCTCAGTAAATGCTTCAATTTTTTCCCTGTTATGTTTGACTTTTTAGGACATGTTATCGCTCTCTGATGGCTGATAGGTCATTCCACATGCTCCAGGGAAAATTTAATGATGTCCACGTATGATAAGGCTCGAGCGAGTCACGCTCAGGTAGAACACACGCACTCTGGGCTCCTTCGACCAATAGGAATACCAAAATGCGCGTGCGCCTCATCTTTCAGAACGCGTGCAGCATGCGCGTGAGCGTGACACCACCGCAGTAAAAGCTATTAATTCTGGTCGCCACTTTCCACTATAGGTCTGATTCCCATCTCGTAAATACAAAGTCATGACAATGAATGGAAAGCATGGAACCAGTCCAAAAAAAAACATTCACTGCGCGTGTTCACTGCAGTGCCAGTGTAACAATCGGGGACCGGTTCATGGTCAAATATCCACTGCTGAGCTTTAGGTTTTATCATTTATCAGTGTTTATATAACACTACTCTCCAGAAATTTTAGCACGCGCATACATCGCTGTGTCACACTGTTTCTGTGTGGCTCTAAACATGCTAAATTATGGAGGAAGTCTAGCTGGAGCATGGCTGGAGTTACCTCAGCCGGTCATCCCTATATTTTATCACTGGGTAAAAAATATTTAAATATTATTAGAACAACCCAATGATTAGACCCGTGAACGTGGCTTGTTGTATACATCACCACGTTTACGGGTCTACCCCAACAATAAAATATAGGGCCGAGGTGGAAACTCCAGAGGAAATCCAGTACTTTATTCACATTTACTGTGACTTCATGTTAGGGATGTTAGATGTAAGTTCTTGTGTTTACTTGCTGCGGGTGGGATGGCCTTGTGAAACGTAATTTTTTTGACCTTATTTCACAGCGGTAAAAACCAAAGTCCGCCCTCAGTTACCCATCATGCCCATATAAATCATGTGCGCGTTGCACTTGCACTTTGCAGGTCTGCAGGTGTAACGTGAACTGAACAACCTTTTATTTTAATTGCAACAGGACCAATCGTAACCCTGATACACCAGTTTTGTTGGAAACAATTTCATCCTCAACATAAAGAACATTTGCTTGAAATATCCCTTTACGTTTTGCAGAAAACGTGAAATAAATACCTCTTGCAAGTAACTATTCTTTTGACAGGCGAACGCCATATTGGATTTAAAACTATTTCAATCACTTCTATTTAATCATAAATAATGTACAAAATCTGCATATAAAAATCAAAAAATAAATAGAGACAGGAATTATTTATTTATTTTGTTGCACTTGTATTAAAATCTAATTTTATTTTACAGAATTTATGCTAAACATATTTGTATCATTTCAACTAATTTACATATTTTTTATTGCAGCGAAAGCTGACATGTCTTCGGGCAAAAGAGATGGCGAAAATAGAGGCTTATGACAGCAAATTTTGCAGAACTTACAGTCGCATTTTCGAAGATTTTGCCTTCAATGGTTTCCTGTAGCTTACAGGAAGGTGGTGGTTCATCATAGAGACAGACCACGGTAAGGGTTGTTTATAAAATTATGTGATGAATGTGTTTGCATAATGAATGGATTCATTTTTTTTTAGAATTAAAATAAAAACAATATGCACAGACCACACTTGTAAGTTGTATTTCAAGCTGGTAGTGATAGCTGGCCTCATTGGTATTCCTCCATGGGTAGATAAATAGGCCACCTAGCCACCATGTTCTTTGTACAGAACAGACTACAGTAATCACAAGTGTGTCGGCCGAGTCAACAAATTTAAGGCTGTCTTGGCTCAGAAAATAACGTCATATCACTTATCACTTATATCAGCTGTGCCGTTTTTTAGTAAACGATAGTTTTGCCTGAGGTTGTCTTTCATTCTTTTTCTTGTATTTTTTTGTAAACTTAAAAAAAAAAGGTGATGCAGCCATTATCAGATTTTGACGTTAATTGAACCACTCAGAATCCGAGCTGTGAAAATAAAAGAAAACCAGTGCTGGCCAAATATCGACCGCCATGTTTTGAATTATTTAACGATTTCCTTCTTTTTTTATTTAAAAAATGACTTATTATCCTCCTTTTGAGGAAACTTATCCAGACGCCACTTCAGCGGTTGTGTACAAAGTCTGTGGAGAGTCAAGAACATTTTCAAAGTATTTCCTAATAAAATTGCAAATGTTTTTCAGTCCCAGATTCATGTCTTTTCAACAGTTTTGCAATGACCTTCGTTGAGATAATATGTGATGAAAAAAATGGCGTCCGAATGCAACATTCTTTCCTTCCTTAATTTTAAATAAGCCAGTCTGGTATCTTGATGAAGCAGTCCATGTCAAAGGTCATTCGGAATAAAATCGCTGATGTGATAATACGCAAGAAAAAACAGCAAGATTACCATATACGAAGTTCACTAATTTTCCTCTGTATTGACTAACAAGCCCCAAGATAGCAATTTCATGTCATAAAAGTCAATTTGAGCATGGAGAAAATACAAGGATTTTCTTAGAAAACACTTAGAATTTTTCAGTCCACTCTCATAGGGTTTGTACACAGAGTGTTGAGTGAACTTCGTATATGGAAATCTTTCCGAAAAAAACAAGAATGCATTCAAGCTTCCACATGCAGTGTCAGCGTCGCAGTTTGGAATCCGATGGTTCGACAAATTTCCAATGCAATCATCCTGCAGCGTACGGGGCTTGGTAGCATTTAGTTGGAGATCTCAGGGAGACGACACACCCTTTTGGGTCATGTTCGGCGCCTCCAACTTCCAAGCTCCTGCCCCTGCTCGTCTTGCCCTTGATGCGTTGTTGCGGATGCTGTGCAGCTGTCACCAATCGAGTGCTGGTCTCTTGCCCTTGACCGGGGAGGTTGGAGGTCACTACGTCCCACTGATGGTCAAGTGCAGTAGTAGTAGTAGTAGTGATGATACCCGATGTTAATACGCGGACACCCATTCTGCTTGTAATTAACACGCGAGCTTCGTGCGCCTGTCTCCATGCGCATGCGCCTTCTATCAGTGTTCGATTATCCCAAGTGACCCGTGACCCATATTATTGTGCGCATGCGCAGTTGAAATACCAAACTGGCTTATTCTAAGAAGACCATACAACTAAATGTTGTGAATTTGATAACGTACATTTTGTGTGTACGTAGCCAAAAAGGGGAAGGGTAAGGATATTAAAAAAAAAAATTGCCTAATCTTAGTTTCAAGATTTTCAACAGTGATTTAACGGAAAGTACAACTTTTACCTATTTTCCAGTTAGTGCTGCATTAATGCTGCATTAAATAAATGCAGTTTTATAAATCATGCATTGCACATGTTATGAGGTACAATGTACATGTAGCATTGTTTAATCCTATCATCTGCCCCATTTCGACAACCTTGTTTGTCTTTTCTTTGTTTAACAACAGGTACATGTAATAACATTAAATGATGGCAAATTTGGTCTCAGAAACTTGAATTTGAAGTATAATAATTTTATAGGCCTATTGTTTGTCTTGAATCGAAAGATATAATACCTTGCTAAAGCCAGCCCTTGTTTACAGAATACGTTTTGTGGATTCTTTGCCTAAAGGACCGCTTTTGAGAGAAAGCACCCTTTTACTAGGCTTTTGTGCCTTCACCACAAAATGATAATACATTTGTACATGTAGTTGGAAAGATTGTTTAAAAATGTTCAAATATTATGAATGTTCACACAATCTTACCTTGACAATTTACCATTTTTGTGTAATTAATGTGCCAAAGAATCTGCGGATACAAAATTTTGGTCCTCAAAAATCAAGTAAACCCGAACCACCCTTGAATCTTTCAAAATCCTCTTTGCCAAAGCGGAGGAATTTGGAGGATTGAGGTTACCGTATATGTATGGCAAAAGTGCATTACTAATTTCGTTGGATGCACTTTGTCAAGGTCTTGGGCTGGACCTTGTGTTGTGTTTGCTCAGCCATGCATAAATATAGGCCTGTATTATGCTTGAAATCCTCCGCACTGCTCGAGGATGTCACTGGCCAAGCCCCAACATATTGACAGTCACTGCCCCAGAATTTTGCAGGATTCAGACAGTGGTCACCCCTCCACGGACCATATTCAAGAAATAATGAGAGAATTTGCAGGATTGAGGCTAAATATTTTTTTTCCATGAGGCTAATTTGAGGATTTTGAAGGATTGAGGCTACAGCCTAGCTTTTCAAAAGATTTTCCCAAACGTGTGTTTGGCATTACATGTGTATTCTATGTAGGCCTATTTGTCTGAAACTAGCATGGGACCTCATATCGGAAAGAATGTTGCATCCTGACGCCACTTTTTTTCCAACAAATATTATCTCAATGAAGGTCAGTTATTAATTGCAAAAATGTTAAAAATGCATGAATCTGGGACTGAGAAAGATGTCCAGTTTTGTTAGAAAATACTTTGGAAATACACTCAACTCTCCATAGACTTTGTATACAACCAAAGAAGTGGCGTCTGGATACTACATTCTTTTCCCTGATATCAAACAGTATGTCACCTACATGTACATGTATGCATTTTATGCAGCGCCAGTCTTATGTTGATAGTTCAGTTCAAAACTTGTGGCTTTATTCGCTGCTGGAAATACGTCTGGGCAAAAAACAGGGTTTTTCCACATTTTGAACATTGTGCCCATTGCATTAGAAATACATTGTAGATAACTTAACAAATTGTTGGCAAATCTTTGGTTCTCGACAATATTGAATTGGTGTTTTTTTTCATTTGGATCTATGCAAGTCTGTGAAAACTCAATGGCATATATTTGTTCTGAGCTTTCATTTGGGAGACTTGTTCATTATTGTATCCATGGTTAATGTTCTGTAGGAACAAAAAGAAATCTTTTGGAAAAATGCATACACGTACATATTTATGTATGAATTAAAACCTAAGCCAAATTCAACACTGTGCATCACCCTTTTTCTCATTTTTTTTTATACTTTGTTGTGTGTTTGCAAGAACCACACCTAACTTGATTTTGTGGCCAAATTGCCAACGTCAAACTTTTTAATTGCCTCATGCGTTTTTGTACAGCCAAAAATTAAAAATAGGTACAGGGTAATGACTACAGTGGTTATTGAATTGAATACTCTTGAATCCCAAAAAATGATTGGTATAAAAAGAACAACAGTCATAAGAAAGTAACAAAATGACATAAAGAAGTTAACAATACAACATTTATAAGAAAATAAAAGTATTTTCCTACCTATCAACCTGAAGGGAAAAAATGGTATATGAAGAACAGCATACGTCACATACATAAGAAAGTTACAAAATTATAAACCAATGGCGTTATTGTAAATTTATCTACAATTATTGTTTAGGCCTTTATGCTTTTAGGACATGCAGTTAGGTGTAAATTCATGGTGACTGGGCTGTACAGTCTTGTTAGATTTCATTTTCACATTTAAAAAAAATATTTCTCCCGAGTTTGAGTTGTTAAGAATTTCTGACATCAATTTAAACTGTACAGGTTCTCGTGTTAAAACAGGGCCAGTATATCAATACTTTTGCTCATGATACAGACTTGCAGACAATTGATATTTAAAAATGCAGGAAAAGGTCTCTTGGGGCATTTGAAGTGTAAACAAACTGTACTAGAGACCAACATTGCTTTTACACATATTTATTTACATATACATGTTTACTAACTAGTGGTACAGGTGAGCCTGATGGGGGGGGGGAGAGACATGCAGAAAGAAATTCCAACAAAGAATATGCTTGATATCATCAAGAGCACAATGTTAGACAATTTATATTTCATGGTCAAGTTATTCCTCTCTTTTCCACACCTTTCCAGATATGTGAGGCCATATTGCGCTTAAACACAGCTACTGCTGTCGATGTGTACATATTCCTGCCTGATGTAAAACTATCGTTGCCACCACTGGAATTGCCTGGTTTATCAAAACTGCAGCATCGGTGATCCGCCAGAGGTGTTTTGCAACACATCTCTGCGACTAGTGCCATATATTGGTACACTGAAACTTCCCTTAGTCATGCTCCCATAGGCATGCAGAAAGCATGAATCCTGAGAGGCAAATCTACATGAATGCTGCAATGGCTGGCAGTGACCAAGGCTTGGGCTACACAACTGTGCCTATGGGATGGAATCGTACTATTTGGGGAGATGGCTCTGTTGTGTATGTCAGGTGAGAGTTTTGTATGAGCTACATGTATGTTTCTATCAACGTGAAGTCTTGTTTGTCAGACTCTGTGCAAAAGTGTACATGTTTGCAACTTTTTGATGTCATGGCGAGTTTACACACTTATTGCAACGTTGAAGAAATTTCAAATGTGACACATTTTGTTTGGAATGTTTTGTGATGTACATGTAGTACAGTCGAACCATAAGAAGAGCACTGTTAATACAACAAGGTCTAAGGTCTTTGTTTTTCTTTGTTTTCCTTTGTTTTCCATTACTGTTAATACAAGGTACCTGTTATAACAAGGTAATTTGTAAAGTCCCTAGGACCTTGTTATAAAGGTGTTCGACTGTATTTGTTATCCCAGAGCTGTTTTCAAGTTGTTCAGTATTGGTAGAGAATTTTGTCAGCACTATGCCTGTTGCTTCCGACTGACTACATGTAGCATCCCTGGTGGATAGGCATTGAACATTGAAGTCGTGTTACTACTTGTGATGAATCACAAGCCTATCAAAAGCTACCAAGCCAACTTTTAAGCTAGCCAATTTCAATTGTGGCTAAAGCATTCTTTTGTAATTGTTCTCCACTGTTACTTATGACACGACTTGTGAATAGACTTGTGATTCACTTAGAAATTGTGACTCTAAGAAAATAATGAGACGTTATGTTTCAATTAACCACCTTTTTCCCCACATTTCCACACACAGCCCTAGTGGTCACCTCCTGCACTGTGCAGAAGACTTGCAGCGATACCTTCTTTCTGAGGGTACCTGCAAGTGTGGACTGGAGTGCCCACTGATCATTGACAGGGTCTTCAACTTTAACCCACGGGTGCCAGCGCGACCTAAACTTCCATCGGATGTCTTGGTAGGAAGCCAACTGAATGCACTATGCAAGCATAGGAACAAGCTGGTGGCCATGGCAATCGGGTTGCAAGGAAACGAGGAGACACTGGCAAATATCGGGCCTCCCGGTGGGGTCTCAGTGTTTGGCCGAAGCAAAGGTGAATATAGTTATAATATAATCTGTCCATTTTATGCATAAGATTAACTGACAGGTTTCATTTTGGTAATATAATACCTTCTTATTTATGACTGTTTGATGAGAAAATTTAAAAAAAGAAAGAAAAACAATTCTAGTAAATCAGTATTCAATGCTGGCTGGAAAATTCTCTGCTTTACAGTAGGGTGTTGGGCTTAGTTTCAATTGTGATAGTTCTTGATATGGAGTCACTGATATTTGAACAGCCATCTAATAAACGGAAAAAGAAACACAAAGCATCAGTTTATTATGAAGATCCAAAGACTTCAAATATGCAGTATGGTACCAAATAGACAGCTTCTGCTGTGCGCTTCTACCAAAGATCTACGTAACAGTTAACAAGAAGTGAAACTTCGGTTTCATTTCTGGTTTGGCTTCGGGTCTAGAATAATTTTTCCCTGACAAGTTCAAAACCAAATTGCAATACGAACTATTTTTGATTATGTAGAAACATATCTAAATATTTTTAAAAGCAGGACATAAATCTACCCGGAGTACCATCAAGGGCTTAAGAAATCACCCAAAGCCAGTGATGAAGCAAGGAAATGCATTTAAAGTTTGGTTCTGGGATAGTAGTTTGTTTGCTATATTATAAAATCACGAGGTGAGAGTCCTTGATATGGCGTATATTTGTACGCGATAAGCGGCAACAATTGACGGTAATGCGAAGCACGCGAACATAAATACCTTTGACATGTTTGAGCCTTCGACTCAAGTCGAGTTGAGTCTTCTGATGAGGGACACGAGTTGAGTCGAGTCCTTTGCTCCAAGTGACTCAAGTTGAGTCGAGTCGGTTACCCGTTGGGAACTGAGTTGAGTCGAGTCGCCAAAAATTGTGACTCGATTCGGACTTGGGTCGAGTCATTGCCTAAAGTCATTACAACTCTGCCATATCACTGTCATGTTGTAAGTAAGAACAATATGAAATGAGTAAAACGATGCTTTAAAATACGGCATTAGAAAGAAAAAAAGGAGAAAGTGTGCTTAATAATAATGTCATTTCAAAGCGAGTAACGGTAGAAACCATTCATGTACGTACGTGTAGATGACATGACTGTAGAAAAATTGGGTAGGCCTACCTTGCTCAACTCGAACTCTGGATACATGTACCTCATTTTTTTTTTATCCATTCCCTTGATATTTGAATAAACGGGACTTGATTTGTATTTCAAATAATGATAAAAAAGGATCACTACCGGTATTTGAAAAGAAGACATATCCAGACAGCAACACCATAAAAATAAAGGCTGTTTGCCTAATCAGTCTGTTTTCTTGTTTTTCTTTTTAAATAATATTTATAGTTCACACACGACTTGATGACAAGTGTCCTATTATTAAACCCTATCCACCTAGGCCCTCTTTGCTAGGGTCCATCCTTAATCCTTCAACTACCACCATGTAAAATTTGGATACAGCGTCAGTCCTCCAAAACATCTGCCTTTTCTTGAATTTGTTCAGTGGAGGGGTGACCACTGCCTCAATCCTTCAAAATACCCCAACAATCACTGAACAGGGTGAGTAAAAAAGTATGTCTCTTTGGATATGTTCTTGTCTCTCACAAAAACGAGAAAGGTTACCAAATTGTTCTCTTCGGCCGACATTCGGTCTGGGTATTGACCACAGTCTGTATAAGTTTCACTGATATTCAGCCATGCATGAAAAGGATACAGGCCTTTCCTTGGGACTACCCAAAAACACAACCAATACAATGTTTTCGAATATTTTTAGAGGGATATTTAATGTTATTTAATGGCCAGCACCAGTGTTGGAGGTCTCGACCAAAGTCTTGGTCTCGAGACTAGACCATTTTTTTCAGGTCTCGACAATTTTGAGGTCTCGGAATGTTGTGGTCTCGGTCTCGACTCCAAATGTCTCGGTCTCGGACAAGGGTCTCGGATCAAGACCTTGACGAGACCCAATAAATATTCCACAGTGTTTGAAGACAATTATTCGATTAACCGCTTATGGAGTCGACATAGTATCACCAGGGCAAATCATAACGCATAGTGCATGTCAAAAGAATTTCCGCAGGGAGAGCACGCTTATCACTAGCATATCGGCGCTCAGTTAGTAGCATGGACTGTTTGTCAAAATCCGTTTACAATTTGTCCGCGCGATTTCATTTTTGATGGTCACGTAATTGCGGCATGGATCGCTGGTAAACGATTCAACACTACATTCATGATCGATCGCCGAGTACCAGCCACTTCATGCCATTCATAAAAACACAATTTTCTACTACGCAGTTCTCATTCGCGTACGGACCCTGGAAACTTTTAATGTCGATTCGACTTGACTTTGCCACTCTTGGACTTTTGAAAATAGCTTCAGAAGTTGGGACATTGCCAATCAATGCATACATACATGTACCTACGAAATTGACAGGAATATTTTGAATATTTCACTTTATTTTCTCCGATCTTTTGCCGATCCACCAATCCAACTATTTTACAAGATTGTGTTTCATAGCACGTGAATTGCACTAGTAAAATTAATATAATATCGAACCACGCCCTCACGGCACGATGGGCACATAAAAACATCTCGTGGTTGGATCGTGAAAGGGGAAAACGAGACCAACTTGCCAATCAAAATGACAGCATACACAGGCCCTCAGCACGTGGTCATCTGCAAAGGGAATTCCCGAGATGAGAAATACAGCTTAGTTGGCTCCACATTATGCAGTACATGGGCGCCCCAGATTTGCCCCTCGCTTACGCTCAGCTGGTGTTTTATTCACAGCTGTTTTTAGGTATGAAATGCTTTTATGGGAATGATTTTTCAGCTCGTATGCATGTGGAACTTTGCAGTTCATATTTGCCACATTTAATGCAGGGATTTGTTTTTCGAATTAGCCGGCAATTCATAGCCACTTGCCGGTTGTTTCAAACAACGTACATGTAAGTGCAGGACTGTATTGGTTTTTAATAGGGAAGGACAAAATAATCAGAGACAAACTTTTTCTGCCTTGATTTTACAACAATCTTTTCAAATTTTTGGGAGCTGCATACCGTTTCCAGTGGCTGTGAAAAATTCCTGTGATGATAGGAAACCTAATTTGCTGAGACAAATAAAAAGTTTACGTCAAAGAAAGAAAATCATTTCGTGAGAAAATGTGTAGCAGCAGGCAGGCGCGGCCACGTCAACAAATATGCCGTTCCGGCGCGGCGCCGGCTGCCTTTGTATTACACAAATAAAATAGCTCACTTTGTCATATTTAATATGCCGTTGAGCTGTTAAAGCTTTTTGTAAGAGGACGGCTTCATCAAAGAGATGTACTATCAGTTTGTCTTTGACGCACTGCATACTTTTAAAACTGTAAAGGGGCCGTTTTGTTAAAGAATCGGATGTTCTTTGAAGGCGCGTTTGAGTTGGCCGGTCTTTAAACTCGTCGCGCGAAGACTGGAATCGACGCTCGGGGAACTGGAATTGGCTACATCAGAGAATCAATTCCTCAAAAAAAAGTGGAATCGCGATTCCGATTCCGAGGAAGGGGTCGATTCTATTCGATTCCGGCGTGGATTCGCCCAATAGTACTGCATGTACACATCCATGGAGGAAGGTTCTCGCTCGTAGTATAACGGTGTAATGTTAAATATTTCAGAAATTATTTTGAGTTGACGTTTAACCATTATAAAGTGCTGTCTTGTCGGATTAGAAATTATGTCAAGCAACTCGTTAATCATAAAATTTGCTTTTAAGGAACATAAAGAGTTTGTGGACAAAACATCAGGAAAACGAAAGCACTCGGCTACCTGCAGATTTTGTTTCAGTCAGAAGCGTATTACCGACCAGGCAGGGACGAGTTCGGCCTTGCGTCTAAAAATAGTTATTTTCATGTTAAAAAGTAATCAAATTATCAGCAAGCTTTGACTTGAGTAGGATTGAAGCTGCGTGATACGTTTTTATTTCGGTCCTCAAAGTTTTCGCGGAACAAGGGCGCTGCCATCTTGGAATGAGTGCACCCTCGCACGTTATTATTTATTTATTTTAAAATGAGGTCTCGGTCTCGGTCTCGGACTATGAGGTCTCGGTCTCAGTCTCGGATGGGGAAGTCTCGGTCTTGATCTCGGTCTCGGGCTATGAGGTCTCGGTCTCGGACTTTGAGGTCTTGACTCCAACACTGGCCAGCACACTGCAAGACAGAATATATAAATATATAAATAAAATAAATAAGATGTCCAAAGGTCCTTGATGGTCAGAACGTTTATATGAAACAGGTCTAGGGTATAAGACATGATACGTCAATTTGGAGAACACCTTCCAGAGACTACAGCAGCCTAGTGCTCTGACAGGACGCAGAAACCTTGTAAAATACGGACAAACTGAAACATGTGAAACAAGCAAGAAGCTGAACAGGACATTGAAAATGTGAACCTAATCTATAAATTCTGTTTCAAGCTCAATAAATGTAATTCCATTTAATTGATGTCCTGTTCTGTTATTCTGTTTATTTCCTTCATTGTCCAGAGGCCCATTGTTGTCATTGTGTTGATAGCAAAAGGCCTATTCTTAACATTGTGTTGGTAGTGTTTTGGGATAGTCACAAAGAAAGGCCTGCATCCTTTTCATGCATTGCTGAATATCAGTGAAACTTTTACAGACTGTGGTCAATACCCAGACCGAATGTTAATTTGGCCGAAGAGAACAATTTGGTACCTTTCCCGTTTTTGTGGGAGACAACTTGAACATATCCAAAGGGTCATTCTTTTTTACTCACCCTGTACAGTGATTGTTGGAGTATGGTATAATGTAGACCTCCATTACATGTATGTAAGGCTGAACATAAACAGTGCAGGGGACAGCTAAAGACCTTGACACAATTGCAACCTTCAAAATCAACCAACATTTTCTTTGCATACAGCCGCAATCCTCCCAAATCCTCCAGGCCTTTTTGATTCTGGAGGTTGAAGTAATTTCAAATGTTGCACAGTTTGTTGTTTTTGTTGATAAGCAATACACAAACAATGGACATTTTGAAATACGTACATGTATGTCGTTTTGTATAATTTTCGAAAAATTAAGTTCACATCACATTTGTGAATGTACCTTTTAATATTTTCAAAAGGGTGCACTTGTACATGTTGGCATGGTTGGCGTTAAAGAGTGGAAGCACTTGCTAATGAAATCAGTTATCCTTCAGTACACTGTATTGTGTGAGCCATTGACATAGATGCATACTGTACATTCCTACTTAAAGTTTAACAGTAGAGGGTCAAATAATGGTCAGACATTGGACATTTACATACCGACCATTTACAATGTACCATGTTTGTCTAGACAATCTGTAAGTGCATGTGACCACTCAACGTATTGCACTGGATCATTTTTGACCAAGTACTTTTGTTAATGTCATCCTCTGCATTACATACTACTATAATTAGCAACATATGGAGCAAAATCCCAGACAAGATGCATAAACATGTGAATTTACGACATAAACATTACCAAGTACATGGTACCAGTGCATTTGTGAATCAGTGTGTGAATACATTGGACAGTGTACTGATGCTTTAATGTGGAGCCAGGTCTGAACATAATGCAGCTATTAAAAAATATTGACATGAAAATCGCATAAGCAGAGAAAAAAATTCACTGCAAAAACACCTGTGTAATACACAAAACATGCTTCATGACTAGCATAGAATATTGCATGTGGGTTATATTGATGATGTTGATGTTGAAGAGATTGTGGTTTTCACAATAATTTTTATTTAGATTACAATGTATTTTGTTTCCCACATATTTTATTCCACTTATTTTTTCTCCTGAAACTACAAAAGAAATGTTTAACCTCTAAAAAAAAAACACACACAAGATGAAGCAACTTACAGAAAAAAATATCATTTCATATTGAAATAATTGAATTTCATTGTAATAATTGAAACAAAATAATATTAACTTTGTAGCAAATCATTAAACAAATTAATTTCATGCCTGAATTTAAAGGGAAGATACAACATATATGCAAACATCAAAAAACGAAATGATCAATTTATCACGAAATATCTTACTGGATTGTTAGGGAATGACAGTCTAAAGCATCCTGTAAAGTTGTGGTTCCTGGTGTGCTGACATTTTCAAGAAAAACTGTATTTTTCCAACGCTGGTCGGCCGACCAGCGTTGGAGAAACCTGGCTTGTTTTTCAAAAAGTGCTCCTAATTTTTCATATTTAGTTCGTCTGCATTTTCTTTGCAATTGATTACACACCTGTGAAGACTACCACCCTGCTAGACTGATTATCTGATCTAACAATTCCCAAAAGGCTATAAATTGCTCCGTTTCATCTTAAGTGGGGTCAGGGAACCAGACTACAAGAATATGATTGTTTTCTTGGTTTGTCCAGCATCTACAATCCTAAAACGTGAAACAAGTCAGTGTAACAATATTTGCTATAACATACTAATCCTCCAATTGCAGCAAAAGCAAATGTTGTACATTCCCTTTAAATGGTTTGTTTCATTTTTCACAAAAAAGTACCTTGTGAATTTTGAATAATATATAATGCGGTTTGTGCTGAGGTGTTACATGTATACGCACTTTGGGAGTTGGGATACACTTGTAAGTTGTAAGATTTTAAAACCATAACCCCTTGGGTTTCTTTACTAGAAAGTATCTGAATCCGCCAAAATCCACCTATTGTGCCATGTACAAAAATATTGATGTTGGTGATTGCTGAGTATGGAGATATCCTGAATCCATCAAAATCCTGCAGTACCGCTAGGCTCACAATCCTCAATCCATCAAAATCCCCCTGTTTTCAATAAAGAGGTATCCTGAATCTGGAGAAATAGGGCCTACTCAAAAACAGGGGTATTTTGATGGATTCAGGGTGGTTAGGGTTAACATATCTTTGAGATTAGGTATACATTGTACATGTATGGGGTCACTCAGTGTAACTAAATTGTTATTGATAATTTTGGTTGTGACTAGTGCTGCAACTGATCCTAAAAGTTCAATTTGGTTTGGTTCGGTTGCGGTTCGATTTTTGTTCTCCGAACTTTTGGTTCGGTTCGGCTTCGGAAGTGTATACACAATATTCATGTCCATACAATGTATTAGGTTACAATGAAAAGCATGCATAGGCTGTTCCCCTATTGGAACAAACACGTGTGTACCGCGCACGTCTGACAGAAATAGGCACCGCAATTTCCACATGCTATTCAACACAAGTTGGAGGATGAATCTTATTTTTGTTGTGTAAACAAAAGTCGGTTATAATTTGACTTGATGACGTTGAGAATTGAACATCGTAAATTGCTACCGTGTTACCTATCGCAGCCCTATCCGGCCCGGCAACTACATGTATGATAAAATTGGCGATCGTGTAGTGTAGGGCCCAACTCCTAACTTAAGGAAACAAATTCTGCTTAAAAACTATTAGACAGACCAAACTAGTTGATTCTCAAAAAACAGGTATGTCATAGATAGAGGGCAGGGTTTTGACTTTTTTTAGGGAAATTTGGGGGTAAAATGACGATGACAGCGCGGCAACACAACACGCAACCCGAAAATAAAGATGGCGATCACCGCGCAATGTACCTGTACCTTGAGCACGCACGGCGCGCTGATTTGCCAGGTACAAACTGCGCAGGAAAGTCGTGATTTCTTTAAATGGTTTGTTTCATTTTTCACAAAAAAGTACCTTGTGAATTTTGAATAATATATAATGCGGTTTGTGCTGAGGTGTTACATGTATACGCACTTTGGGAGTTGGGATACACTTGTAAGTTGTAAGATTTTAAAACCATAACCCCTTGGGTTTCTTTACTAGAAAGTATCTGAATCCGCCAAAATCCACCTATTGTGCCATGTACAAAAATATTGATGTTGGTGATTGCTGAGTATGGAGATATCCTGAATCCATCAAAATCCTGCAGTACCGCTAGGCTCACAATCCTCAATCCATCAAAATCCCCCTGTTTTCAATAAAGAGGTATCCTGAATCTGGAGAAATAGGGCCTACTCAAAAACAGGGGTATTTTGATGGATTCAGGGTGGTTAGGGTTAACATATCTTTGAGATTAGGTATACATTGTACATGTATGGGGTCACTCAGTGTAACTAAATTGTTATTGATAATTTTGGTTGTGACTAGTGCTGCAACTGATCCTAAAAGTTCAATTTGGTTTGGTTCGGTTGCGGTTCGATTTTTGTTCTCCGAACTTTTGGTTCGGTTCGGCTTCGGAAGTGTATACACAATATTCATGTCCATACAATGTATTAGGTTACAATGAAAAGCATGCATAGGCTGTTCCCCTATTGGAACAAACACGTGTGTACCGCGCACGTCTGACAGAAATAGGCACCGCAATTTCCACATGCTATTCAACACAAGTTGGAGGATGAATCTTATTTTTGTTGTGTAAACAAAAGTCGGTTATAATTTGACTTGATGACGTTGAGAATTGAACATCGTAAATTGCTACCGTGTTACCTATCGCAGCCCTATCCGGCCCGGCAACTACATGTATGATAAAATTGGCGATCGTGTAGTGTAGGGCCCAACTCCTAACTTAAGGAAACAAATTCTGCTTAAAAACTATTAGACAGACCAAACTAGTTGATTCTCAAAAAACAGGTATGTCATAGATAGAGGGCAGGGTTTTGACTTTTTTTAGGGAAATTTGGGGGTAAAATGACGATGACAGCGCGGCAACACAACACGCAACCCGAAAATAAAGATGGCGATCACCGCGCAATGTACCTGTACCTTGAGCACGCACGGCGCGCTGATTTGCCAGGTACAAACTGCGCAGGAAAGTCGTGATTTCTACCTCAAGAAATTGTTCAAAATTGCAAAACGGGTGTCATTAAAATTGAGAAGTCTGCTTTTGATTGTAAAGGTGATTTTTTTTAGCAATAAAAAACATTTTTGACTCTAATTTGATCGAAACAAAAGAGGGGCCCTACGCTACACGATCGCCAAACAAATTTCCCACACGTGCTGACGGGTTTTCCCGACGAGTTCCCTCCCGTCCGAGCATGCCCTGATGAGCACTAAAAACTTGTCTCGTGGCAATAATTGCTGAATAGTTTTGTTCATAAGAACAAACAGGTCCTTTTAGTTTTACTGTGACAAACTTATGAAATTATAATTATTTTTAGCAACAAGCTGACAAATAGCTACATGTACCGTAAAAAATAATACTTTTCGATTCGCGACTACCATGGATATTCATATTGTGGACGGATCCATTAATTTTGTAAAGGGGTGTTTCACCCTCTTTTGGGAGATAACTTCGTTTTTCGTATTCATTCTTATCGAAAAAAATATATATTGTGAAAAGTACGAACATATTCTGAACATGGGAAAGGTTTCAGACTCCATAAAAAGTTTTTTTTTTTAATTCTGATACGGTGAAAAAAACTGAAAATGCTGGTGAATTTCGCCGAGGAAAGCACACCCTTCACCTCAATTGGTTTGGTCCAACCGTCCTATGTCATGCTGGAACACAGTGCAGCAGCTTGGGGCCAGAGATACATGTAACTGAACACGCTGGATGAATGCAAAGAGCACGCTTTTCATTGAGAAAATCGCAAGGCGCGTACGATTTTTTCATAGCGTATTGGCCTGATATCCTATTGTATGCCTTGCTAGAACACTGCAAATAATGAAGATGAATGCGGTGACTTGTCAACACGGTAAATTCAAACATCCGTGCGCTTTAATTTTGCCCATTCATTGCTTGCATTGTCATACCTAGCGCTATCAACAAATACTTGCCGAACTTTCCGAACCGACATTTGGGTTCGGTTCGGTTAGGGTTCGGTTCAGAAGGCCAAGTTCGGCTATTTTTAGTTCGGTTCGGCTGCAGCACTAGTTGTGACTCAAGTTGATTGTGACTCAAGTTGGTTAAGAAAGTTTCAGAGCATCTGGATGTTTTTAGCGTGGTATTTTAAAGAAAAGCGGTTTTATGTAACATGGACACCACAACATTTTTGCCATACATGTATAATTTGTTAATATTTTTTTGCACCAGTTTCCCCCATGTAATTACCTGAGAACATTACTATTCACAGACCATTCCAAACCTATATTTGGGAAATTTTAAGTGAAGTCTGCTGTCCTGAGAAATCTGTTAATTTCAAAAAATTAAAAAAGTGTGACATGATTTAGCATCAACTTGCAGATTTCTTGGAATAGCACTAAGAGTAAGACTTTCATTTTAACACTCCAAAATACAGGTTTGGAATGGTCTTATGTTCTCAGTTATTATTATTTTTTTTTTGAGAGGGAAGGTGTGCATAAATCCATCAAATACTAACAAAAACAGTAAAAGTGGTGCGGTGTCCATCAGCAGTCCACGTTACTGTACATTGTTAAGGTAAATATGGTCCTGAAATATTTTTATGCTTAAGTTTGTTTTGAAGGTTTGGTTGAATGATGCACTGTTCCTCAGAAAAGACGGGAAAAAACGGTTGCTTACTTCTGACGCGGCGGATATTTTGTGGCTTACGTTTACATTTCCAATTGATTTCCAGCATTAAATATAAGTTTGTCCCCGGCGTCTGTGTCCATATGTCAGTCGATTCAATGTACAGGTACACGTCGTGTGTTGTGCGTATACATGTACAAGTAAATACACACAGCACCAATACACACGTTGTTTCCCCCACGTCCACAGCATGCGATGCACTGGTGGAGCATGTGTGACTGGAATCACGACTAACACCCAAACAGCTGGATTTTTCAGAGTCAAACTTTTGACCCCCGAAATTTGTTCTTGCAAGAATAACGCAAAAGCGGCCAAGTGCGAATGTTTATATTTTATTTTTAAATGTTCTTTCCAATTAATATCATTTAATTTAAAACGCATTTTGTATCCCAATTGGGCACCCTCCAGGATGGAGTCGCCCTTTAACCTACATGCATTGTAGTATATGGTAACAGAAATGAATCAGAGGGTGCCATTTCCATCCGAGGGTGCCATTTCCTCCTGAGGTTGTACAAAACCTATGGACTAGATCACAACAGACAATTATTTTCTTGTTCATACGTGTATACCATGGTTATTGTTCAGAAGTAATAACTTTTTATACAAACATATTTTTGGGGGGACATGGACCCCCAAGCATTCCTAATTCTAAAGTCCAATGCTGCTATTGTTGATACGTGTATACATCTGTTGGTCTGCATCAGCACATGCATGCCCTGGGGTCTGTTCAAACTGTGTTGTGCAAAAAAAGCAGAGATAAAAATATTAAAAATGTCTCTGAGAACAATCAATGTGATGTCCCAACATACACAAGGTGATGTTGCCAAACATGAACATCTGAAATATGTCTTGTGAGCAATTCTCATCCCACCAAATTCGACAACCTAGTACATTTGTACCATGGTAACGAACATGTTTGGCTCACCTAACACTCTATGCTAACACTCTAAGCAAGCCACTTGTATTCACAAATTTAACACTTTTATGTGTTACAGGATCCAAGAAGTCCAGATCAAAGTCCAAGCCAGAGAGAGCTGTTGACTTCCAGCCACAGAATCTGTCAGCATCACAGGTCTTGGCACTACAAGGTGGACACGTGCATCAGATTCCGGGCTTTGCAAACTTCATGCCATCTTTGAAGTCCGTTCCATTTGAACACCAGTTGCAGCAGCACTCCATTGAATCTCAACAGCGTCAAATTCAAATGCATCTCCTGCAGATGCAGCATCAGGAGCTCATGCAGCAGCACCAGCAGATGCAGCACCAGCTCCACCACCAGCATCGACAGGCCCCAATGCAGAGAAGGAGTCAAGCGGTTGAGTCATTACATTCACCCATTGAGCAGTATTCTTTAGAACAAAGGTCAGGAAAAAGGCTTCATTCCAGCCCACCATCATCATGCCCAAAGAGGCCTCCCTCCAACAGTGGCAGCGCAGGATCACAGAGTGCTCCCACTTCTGCAAGTCCCCACAGTACCACTGCAAGATGTAGTAAAAGTCCAAGGTTAAGCAGTGAACTTACGTCTCCGAGCTCAAAAGAAAGGCAACCTCTTCATGGCCACAGTTTACTGCCATTCCCTTTTCATGGGGAGACACACCAGCTCATCGTAGATGGGCAAACTCTTGCCATCCATCCCGATGCATGTGCGCCTAGTGTAATACCATTACTTAGCAATATGTACCATGCTCAAAACAGGGCTTCCTTAAATGCTGCCAATGTAAGTAATAGCCAAGCTTTGTTTGCAAACCACAATGACGAAGTCTTCTTTATGCAAGATGGGTCCAGGAAGGGCCCTTCCAGAACTGTTCATGATTCTGTGGAAGTCCCTACTTGTCAGGCAGAGGACACAAATAAACTGGAAAGTAAATCTCCAGTCAGAAATTTGAAAGATAACACCCCTTCACCAATAATCAACAAACCCGTCACTATGCATTCTACAGAACCGGATAAGAAACTTACAGTAGGCAATATGACGCTACAACAAATATTTAAACAGTCTCTAGAAGGAAGTGCCTTTCCAGCGAGTAGTTTGCTGTCAGCTGCAGCCAGAGCTCAGCTTGCAAAGCAGCCTCAATCACCTGATAGTCCCTCACCTCACCATGCTGGTGACCTCATGTCTGGCATGGGTCTATTCAATAAAATGTCATCTAACTTAACATCCAAAGACACTAAACTTGAGTTGGCTGCTTTGCCCAGTAATAAAGGTTTACAGTTCAGTGCCAGCAGAAAACATGTAGCAAAGTCAACAAATATAGATGTTGTTCATTCATCTGAAATGAACGTCAAAGGCACCGCATCAGCGCCCCAACAGACAGACGAGTCCCCAATCCAGTGCCTGGAGAATGCTGTACAGAACCTAAAAGATCATCCTGGTACCTTGAAGCCAGCTGTATCAGCTGTAGATGTTTTCTCTCCAGAGGCCATACAGGATAGCTCCGCCAGTAGGAAAAGGCTGAGCACTGATACTGAAGAAACTATGGAAAAAAGTGTCAAAAGACAGAGATTACAGAGTAGCGATTCTGTTGAATCTCAGACAAAACAGTCAGAAGCTGCAATGTCAACTCACCAAGTGCCTGCAATAAACTCAGACAAACCCTTATCAATGCACCATCATGATACAACCAAGGTAACAGGCTCCTACAATGTTGTCTGTTCCACTGGAAAAGCAACAAGTTCCAGCAAGCATCCAACTGCAGAAAATGCAGAATTGGCAAGATGGCAGCAGCAGCAGCAAGAGTGGTATGCCAACATGCTCAGAGTAAAACAACATCATGAGTCTGGAAATATGCCTGTTGAACATTTCCCTCCAGGATCTCAGGTGAGACCTCCTCAAATAAGATCTAGAGGTCTCCAGGAGCTCCAGTATATTGCCATGGGAGGCAATCCTCCTCCCAGGATGCAAACTATGCAGCAACACCCCCATATGGGCCATATGCACAGATTTCCAAATCATTTTACGAATCCACAGTTCAACCCTCATCAGGCCAATATGATGCATCATATTCACAGGATGCAGATGCCTCTTAGAATGGATCATCCTGTGGACCCATTAGATCCCAATATTGCTCAAAATCCAAGTATGTGTAATAGTAACATCCTGCAGTCAATGCTCCAACAGCAGCAGCAGCTTCAGCAATTGGGCATGCTTCCACCTGGCAATTTCCAACACCCTGTACATCACATAAGCCCTGTGCATCATTTGGACCCCTCGCAGCATATACCGGTAGCACAAGCAGATGTGCCAAGTCTGCCTCAGGCTCATGTTCATGGACAAGACACCACTAATCCGGGAGCAATGTCACAGCACAAGAAGGGTGCCAAACCAGTCAGGGGTGCAAGCACTTCAACAAGCACTGCACTGACATGTACGGTGGACATAGATGATGAAGAACCCAAGGATGCAGCCTATTGGGTAAAGGCTGCATCCAAATCAGGGGGAGTGAAGAAGGTCAAAGACATACTGGCTATGACAAGGTCTTTGCAGAAGCACAACAGTGAAGCAGGACAGGTTGAGGCAATCTTCCAGGCAGTATTGGATTCTGCAAGTGGTGGCATGAAAGTAATCATCAAAGAGGGGACTCGGTCACAGGAGGGAGTGCAGTCAGGGAGTGCAGTCAGTGATCAAGAGAAAGAAACGGATACCCCTCCAAAAGCTGCTACTGAATCTACAAATAGATCAGATTCCATGTTTGAAGTATCTGAACAGAGGTCTGTTTCCCCTAATCCAGCAAAACAAAATGCAGTTGAGCCTGATTTTGAGGTTCAAGATGAATCCTCAGATGACTTACTAAATGCTGATGCAGTAGAGAGGCCATGTGGAGAATCTTTGGATCAAACATCATCAGAGCTAGACATACCTACTTCACAAGATGATTTCAGAAAGGCACAGAATCTTTCTGAACTTTCAGTAACACAGATGGAATCAAACCCAGACACTGCTACCTTAAAGACTCAAGATTTTGAATCAGTGTCTTTGGATGGGGATGAAATCCCATGTCCTACACAGTCTGAAGGGGATCACATGGCAAGTCCAATTCATGATGAAACAGAATTAGAGCCAGAGGGTTCTTCTAAAGTGCCCCAACAAGACAATGTGCAGGTGATTACTTGTGACAAGATGTACACAGAAGGTCATGGTTCAGGCAGTGATGAGATATCTGAGATGGTGTCTCCACCAGTGGAAGACAAATGCACAGTCTCTGATCAAGTCCAATCCATAACATCAACAGACCAACCAATAGAATTTCCAGATAGCCCACAGCCAGCAATTTGTCAAAGTACTACACTTTCTGGTGAACACGAAAGAAAGAGTATTGACATCAAAGATTCTAAAAGTGATAATGACGAGCTCCAGGAACACGTATCTTTTTCATTTGATTTGAGTGAAGATGAGTCTAAGGTGCAAAGTGATGTTAATGATGGAGAAGAAGATCCACCACGGGATCAATTGTCGGAACATGCTGAGGAAGTAAGAACTGTCTTAAATGAACATGGCTGCAGTGTACATGAAATAGAACCAAATGCAAATTATTCGGAAAATCGTACAAGTGACACTGTTGAAAAAATGGATATGGAAGACATATCAGATGGTAGTTATGACATGGCTCCACTTGATGAAGAAAATACTGACCCTCCTCAGAAGGATCAAAGAGAAACTGTGGTTGATCAAGTCGAGGAGGTACAATCAACAGGTGGTCAAAGTCATACCTGTGAATTAAAGGGCAATGTAGGTACACATCCACCCTTAGTAGCTGGGGGAAAAGACAGCAGTGACGTTATTGTGGATCTACTAAAAGAAGAAAAAAACCCACTTACTTCAAGTAGCTTACCTCCATCAGATCCCCAGGTTGACACAGCCAAAAGCTCAGTCAAGGACCAGAGGGTGGATGAAACTGCTGTTAAGTTTTCACAAGAAATCACCTCAGTGCAACATAGCAATGACACTAGCAATGACATTACAGTACTTGTCTCTGGAGACATGGTGGCAGGTTCTGACATGGATTATACAGGTGAAGTGATGGAGTCCAGAGAGCTGAATTCATCACCAGACACGAAAGTGGAGAGACCAGGAAAACCTGTCACAGTCCAGGAGCATGAACAAATGGATACAGATGCACCTGTTGTCAGTCAAATTGTTCAACAAGAACAGGCATTAGACTTTCAACCAATAGACAGTAACATAAAACATCATGAAGGAATGGACAGTCAACCATTGGATTCTACAGTGGATAGTGAAGTAATCCGAAATAATCCACTAGCTGGTAACATACCAATTGAACAAGATGTGGATCAGGATTCCATGTTAGGTAGTAAAGTATCTGCACAGAAACAACAAGTTGAAGGCAAACCAGGGAGTTCAGAACCTGTCATACAGGCAGATCAACAGGATGCTGGAAGAGATAGTGAGGCAGTTACACAAGGCCAGTCGATTGACAGTGAACCAATGAAACGGGATCCTAATGAAGATGACCTACCAAGGAAACAGGATTCTACTGAAGAAGACCTATCTATGACAAAAGTTCCTACTGAAGATGGCCTACCAAGGAAACAGGATTCTACTGAAAAAGACCTACCAATGAAACAGGTTCCTACTGAAGATGGCCTACCAATGAATCAGGATCCTAATGAAGATGACCTACCAATGAAACAGGATCTTACTGCAGAAGACCTATCAATGAATCAGGATCCTAATGAAGAAGACCTATCAATGAAACAGGATTCTACTGAAGAAGACCTATCAGTGACACAGTTTCCTACTGAAGATGGCCTACCAATGAATCAGGATCCTTCTGAAGAAGACCTACCAATGAAACAGGATCTAACTGAAGAAGACCTACCAATGAAACAGGATCCTAATGGAGATCTACCAATGAAACCGGATTCTACTGAAGACCTACTAATGAAACAGGATCCTACTGAAGAAGACCTACCAATGAAACAGGTTCCTACTGAGAAAGACCTACCAATGAAACAGGATACTAATGAAAAAGACCTACCACTGAAACAGGATCCTATTGAAGGAGAGCTATCACTGAAACAGGATCCTATCGAAGGAGAGCTATCACTGAAGCAGGATCCTATCGAAGGAAAGCTATCAATGAAACAGGATTCTACTGAAGACCAACCAATGAAACAGGAGCCTACTGAAGATGAGCTACCTACATGTATGACAAAGGATCCTACTGAAGAAGATCTACCAATGAAACAGGATCCTACTGAAGAAGACCAAGCAATGAAACGGGATCCTAATGAAGGAGACATATCGATGAAACAGGATCCTACTGAAGGAGACATATCGATGGAACAGGATTGTAGTGAATATGACCTACCAATAAATCAGAATCCAGATGAAGATGACCAACTAATGACACAGAATCTTAATGCAGATCAACCAATAAAACAGGATTCAAATGAAGATGACCTACCAATACCAATGACACTAGATCCTACTGAAGATAACCTACCAATAAAACAGGATACTGATGAAGAAGACCTACCAATGAAACAGGATCTTACTGAAGATGACCACCCTATAAAACAGGACTCTAATGATGATCAACCAACGAAACATGTTCCTACTGAAGAAGACCAACCAATAAAAAAAGATCCTATTGAAGATGAACAATCAGTGTCAAAGGATTCTAATAAAAATGACCTACCAATGAAACAGGATACAAATGAAGAAGGTCAACCAATGAAATTGAATCTTACTGAAGATGACTGGCCTATAAAACATGGCTCTAATGAAGACGACCAACCAATGAAACAGGATCCTACTGAAGAACACCAACCAATGGAACAGGATTCCAATGAAGAAGACGAACCAGTGAAACAGGATCCCATTAAAGAACACCAACCAATGAGAAAAAATTCTAATGAAGAACACCAACCAATGAAACAGGACCCCATTACCTCATTAGACAGTGAACAGCAAATGGACACGGAGCCTGTTCAGCAAGACCTTGAGAATGTGAACCATCCAGTGACACAAGATCCAGTGGTAGATAATGAACAAGTGCAACAAGATAAACCAGTAAATCAAGACAACAAAATGGATGATAACACAATGGACTTTGACTCACAGCCAATGGATATTCAACCAGCAAAACAGTTTCAATGTTTGGATAATGAGCCTTTGGAACAAGATCACACTCTGGCTGATGAAGAGGTAGAACACAATCTGTCTGTTAGCAAAGGAGCAGTGGAACAAATGCATCAAATGGACCTTGATCAAGTAAAACAAGATCAGGATTCCTCAGTGGAGAGTGAACCAGTCACACAAGATCAGTTCAGTGAACTAAGGGAAGAAGAGGCAAGCACTGAAGAGTCAGTGAAGCAATGTCATTTGGATAACAGTGAATCCTTGAGGTTAGATCATTTAGAAAACCTTGAAATAGAGGAGAAATTTGCAGACAGGAAATCAGTGAAACAGCATGTAGTGGATATCTGTGATAATGGTAGCTCAGAAATCAGTGAAGCAGTGTATGTTGATCACATGACTAGTTCATCCATCAAGCAAGATCATGTGGTTAAACATGAGTCAGATGAACAAGAGAAGTTGACCTCAGTGGACCATAGGACAACTGATGAAGTTCACGTAGGTAGCAATGAACAATTCACACAGCAGGACACAGATATGCCAGATGATACAGAAAAGAGTGAACCAGTGAAGAAAGATTGTTTTGCTCACATAAATCTAATGGGACAAGATGAGCAGAAAACCACTGAACTCGAGGTACAGAGTCTCCCGGGAAAAGCTGAAACATCAAAACAAAGTGAAGACCCACATAATCAAACAGTTGATTGTGAACCAGTGTTTGGAGATCAGCTGATTGACGGTGAAGCACTGAAAGAAGATAAAACTGAGCCAGTGCAGGAGGATAATGTGGACAAAAGTCTTGTTTGTACGAGGCCTGATACTTCAAGGGAAGATAGAGACTTGAGACCCTCTCAAGTAACAGAGGTGACTACCTGTATTAATAAAACTCTGTCCAGTGAGCAAGATGAAGAAAGTCCTGATAAATCAAGTAGCAATATGTCTTTAGCCAAACTGGAGAACACTTTGTCATATTCAAATAACCCTTTTGATGGGTTGCATACTGTTGAAACGCAGTCACTAGAAACACAAGATGCAGATCAGGCTTCAGAAAGGACTCCTGAACAGGACCATATCCCAACAGGAGCACTCTTAGGAATCCAAAACGTGCCAGAAAGTGAATGTTTCATGCCTCCTGAAGGTGATTCACACCACACTGCTGCTGAGTCTGAGGCAGAAGAAAGTACTGTACCAGATACAAAATGTCCCAGTGAGGGCCTGGAACACAACCTACCTGTTCGTAGCAATGTACAAAGATTAACAGAGAAGTCAACTTTGGTACAGGCGAATATCTCATCTGAAGCTCCCTTGGAAAACCTGGCCTCCAGCGAATCCAGATCTGAGAGTTCACCAGTGATTGTAAATGGACCACCATATGTCAATGTGGATCCTCCTGGCGAGGAACCTACTCCTGAAACTACAAGCCAAACTGAAATGACAGCAGCTTCTGGGCAACATTCTCTTTCTGAAACTCCAAAGGAGTCTCCAAGCCCACAGGGCTCAACCCACCACAGAGAGAGTCCCACCCCTAATGGAGTACTAGAGTCTGAGCACTTGAATGACATTCCCATGGATTCTGCAGTGGTTGAGAATCAGCCAGATAAACTTAACTATCAGGGCACCTCAAAGGGAGAGAAGCAGTCCACATCAGATGATGAAAGGGAAAACAGGGAGAACAAACCTCTGACAGACGAGCCACCTGTTCAAGAGATCTGCACCGTTAAGAGGGAATCAAACTTGAAAAGGGGCGTCAGTGATACTCAGAAAGCAGTATTGAGTGCAAAGGAAGGAGGATTAAAGAAGGACAGACTGGTTCAGGAGGCTCCAACTAGAGTATTACGTGGCAATGTTCGAGCCGGTGAGTACTATTGACCTGAATGTTATGTTTCATCTTACTGTTGATTCTAAAAGCATGTTGTCATTACACTGGTTTTGGACAAAGAAATTAATATGAATTTATAAATATCATTGTTGTTGTTGAGCCACTTGAGTCGAGTCCAAGTCTATTTGGTTAAGTCTGAGTCACTTGAACATACACATGTAAGTATTATAAGTGCATGTAAGTGATGCACTATTGTGGGAAATATACATGTATAGCAAACTTATTTTTTTGCAACACCGCCTGGATAGGGGTGAAGTACGGTTTGTGTAGCATTGCTTAAACGTTACATTTGGAAAATGTCATTTATGTTTTTAAAAGGTAATTTTTAGTAAAAAAAAAATATGTGTGACTCGTGCATCACGAGTCTTTAGCATCAAGTCCAAGTTATGATGGTGGAGTCCGAGTCTGAGTCGTTTGCCGATGTGACTCGAGTCAAGGCTGAGTCACCGAAATTGTGTCCCAAGACGTCGAATCCAAGTCCTGGACTTGAGTCCTACAACACTGATAAATATCAAAGAAAGCAAAGCTAATCTGCAACAGAACTTTACAAAATTGGAAATTTTGCCCAAGAAGGTATGATACATTTCACGTTTCTTCCTCTTAGACCCATCCACAGACTTAAGTGCTTCAATGTTCCCGCGTCATTTGGAGATTGGGGACCTAGTGTGGGGACCTATCAGGGGTTACCCATCCTGGCCGGGGAAGCTTGTCAGTGAAACAGAGGTCAGAGGTCGCTCCAGGAGGGAAGAAGGAAAGGTATGTCTGATGATGGCCTCAATGTGCTGTCATAACAGACCATCGCTAAAATCACAACAATCAGTTTGTTTTAGACTTGGGTTAACCTGATGGTTAATTTTGATTTGCCTCGGTTTCAGAATCAAACAAAATTGTGCTTGTGGATTGAGAATGGGGCAGGGCATGCAGTATTACTCACAGCGATAACTCGTTACATGGCAAATCTCAAGGGATGTTTTTAATTACTTGCCTAGACTGGCTTCCAGAGAATTACTGCTGTATATTTTCTGAATTTCTGCTCAGAATAAAAACAGTGCTCAATTAAAGTAGAGGAATATTGCGGGTCAAACCCAGGCCATTGAAGTTGATAGTGCGGTAGGGGTTATTCTGCTAACTCAAGTCATAAAGCAGTTGGACTCTTTTTCACATCTCTTTTCAGATGTGGGTTCGTTGGTTTGGAGATCACAGCTGCTCGCAAGTCGAGCCTGAGAAACTGAAAACTCTGTCCGAGGGGCTAGAGGCCCACCACAGTGCCAGGCAGAGCTATAGAAGGTAATGTGAGAGTAAACCAAGTTTTGTGGCTAGGGAATACAGTACTATCACAGGCCAGCATCTTGAAAGCTATTGCATATTGTGGACTCTCTGTGTTTAGCCTCCCAAATTATTATTATCAAACGTGTAAACAAAGCATAACGTTACGTCTCAGGTCTATTCCAAGTGATAATGTTGATAATATTTGTCCATTCTTTCCACTACCTTTCAGCAGAGGGCGCAGGATGAACAGCACATTAGAGGCAGCCATCCAAGAGGCCATGAATGAACTGGACAAGAAAATGGAACAAGTAAGGACATGTACCTTGACTTATAAGTAGAAAAAAAGCTGCAGCCCACTTCTATCACTGTATGCATACATGATGAGGGCACTGTCTCTCTTAGACGGACAGTGATAATCATGATAATACTGAAACCTTTCTGTCCTTGCTGAGGTTTAGAAAGTTAACAGCCAAATTAGCACAGTTGATGCAAGTGATTTCCTATTAAATTTGTTCACTGAAGCACTTTGTGTGCTGTTTGTCAGTTGTCCTTTGACAGAATGTGTATCAGTGTGAGTTGATGACAGAAAATAATGGCAAAGCAGCACGTCAATTCTGCTGTTTGCTCACCAGATTATTGTCATGTGCATGCAGTGCACATTGAATGCATTGTCTCTCTCAACATTCATAAGCAAATCGTAAGAAAAATCATAAGAAAATCATGTAACTTAGTGCATTCCCAATGTGGCACTTGTGACCCTCTGGGGTGGTTGGGGGGATGCTGCAATGGTTGGACTCAGTGTCCACTTTAAAGACTTGTCAATATAAACCCGAACAATTTTGTCCCTCTAAAAAACCCAACTTATGCATCAACCAAGTATTTTCTTCACTAATTTTCCCTTATTGAGCGAACACAATTGTGTTCTGCAGAATGCTTCGCCCTGTTAATATAGATACTGAAAATATGCAAAAATCTTCGCTACTACTTTACGTTCTTTTACATTCAACCAACATATCAATCAATATTCCTGTTTGATTTCACTTTTGCAGGCAAAAGGAACCAAGTCCAAATCAGTGCCTAAGTCATCACGACCCAAAACCAGATGCAAGAGATTAAGGTGATCCTGTCTGTGTATGATATTTATTGTTATTTAGTTATATCTTCAATAACTTAAGTTTGATCAAGTAAAGCAAAGAATATGTACATGTATATATATTTATATAGCAAGGATATTAATTAAACATGTGAAAGGGCAAAATAAGGTAAACTATTACCGGCAGTTTTTGCTTCTGGGGTGTGTCAAAACTCGTAATGTCTTGGAACACCGCCTATCCAACTTGGAAACACGCTGTTTCCTCTGAGAACAAGAGCATTCAGAAGCCTGGTGCTCTTAAAAGTCTGGTCTGTCTCTGGCATATAAAATGCGTTTAGAACATGGCCCGTTTTTCATTTTAAAAAAATGCCATGTTCCCAAAAGAGTTGGTTATAATAAAACAGGCATATTTGGAAATTTAAGGCATCTTAAAAACAGTGCTTTGCATCAATAGTGCACATATCTTTTCAAAACTTTTTAGGCTACAAAATAGCACTGATATTTTGACAATGTACCATAACTTTGGCATCAGAATAACAGTAGTTTTGACATTTTTAAACGATGATAGACAATTTCATAAATCTTTGTTTTCAAGAAAAGATGGTAAAACAAATACGAAAAATTCGACCTTTGACATAAGAAGAGGACTACCTTTCATAACAGTCTTATTGCTGGTTTACAAGCAATTGTTATTGCAAGTGATTTTTACTTAAAATATATACGTTTTTTCAATGTTAAAAAATCTTAACCTGAATCCATTGATATAGTGTCCATGTTACATTCTCAATCAAGTTTTCCTGGAAATATTCTGAAAATGTCCGAACACTTTGAAACATTTTAAAGCAATCAGAAAAGTCTCTCAAACAAAACGATAACAAATTTGTCAGATACTCAATCTGACAAATAGTCAATATACAAATGTAATGATGTATAATCATCTGCTCAATCTTTGCTTGTACTGTAAGTTAAATATTCAATGTAGAGTTACCTATTAAAGGTAATGGACACTATATGCAAATATTTAAAAAGGAAACTGTCAAAATATTGTAAAATATCCTGATTGATTGTAAGTAGATAATAGGATCAAGCATCCTGTAAAATCGTTGCGCCTAATATGCTGTCATTTTTCGGGAAAAGAGGAATAACATGTACCATCATTTGCTGGAGATGGTAAGGACCAAACCATCACTCTTTCAGTGGAAACTATATGCTTTGCGTCGAGCAAAAACGAAGATGCATTTTCACAGTTTTCTCAAAGGGTATAATTTCTACTGAGCTGAAATTTCAACTGGTCAGTTTTTTAATATTCTACTTCAGATTTATTGTATTGCAAATGGTGTTAGCTTTAGAATGCCATGTTTTGTGTCCATTACCTTTAATACAAACACTCTTACAACAAAACTCTGGTGATTATGTGGATATACCAAACATTTGAGTAGGTCCGACAGAGTTCGAATTAACATGTGTTGACTAAATAATCAGTACATTTGACTCTGCACACAATAACGCCTTCAACATCGACAAAGAAAGAGTCAGGCAGACTCTTGACTCCTATTAACACTGTAGGCAAGGAATGTGCGTGAAATTACATGAATCGTCTGTACTTCACACAATAGGTGCATAAGCAAATGAACAAGTGTGCACACACAGCGTGTCTATGTTGAGTCAGAATTGCCCAACTGGGCATTTGCCGCCCGGATCCTTTTTCAGCTCAGTTTGTTTTAAAATCTTTTCATATATCTAATTTATTCCTCTCTTTTTTTCAATTCACATAATTTTGGCAGTTTATTTTTGTGAATAAGTAATCATGCACCATCATCAAAATGGTGTATATTTTTTATGTAAATAAAATTATTGTGTGGGGGGATTTTGTTCAATTATTTGCTATTTGCAAGATACACTTCTGAAAATGTTAATTCGTTGCAGTGTTTTTAGATTTTTGTGTTTTTTTGTGTTTTTTTTTTGGTTTTTGTTTTTATTTACTTTCAGTTCCCCAGTGCAATAGAATATCACATTTGAAACACAAGTATGTTTAAATCAGTGTGGAATTGCTTAAAACAAGAGTAGAATCATGTTTTGTAAGAAAGGATATACAGTGTACATTGCACTGTCCAGGGTCGGGTAAATAAAGCCTATTCTTGTAATAACGTTGCCATACCATTGGACTCTCATTAGTTTATAGGAGTGACATCAAGTAGATGTCTTACTGCAAAGCTTTGAGGGAAGGATTGCTCACTGGAACAAGAACTTCAGATCACTTCTTTGTAGGCATCTTAAAAGGCAAATAATTTAATCATAGGGAAAATGCGACAAATGACTGTATGCCCGTGATGCTGGCAAACTGCATTGCTTATGCTATGGTTTTATCATGTCAGGCTAGTATATTGATTTCAGTCCAAGTTACGTTCGTATTTAAATAAAACAGTTGCCAAATGTTAGAAATGAATGTTCTAGTTCTTAAACTTTTTCAAAACAATAATCAGTTAAATTTTGACACGTTTTTACATGATTTATGAGCCGTACTTTTGCTTAAGGAATTAAGCTTGTGCTAAGTTTGTTGTAATTGTTATGTTGTCGCTTTCCAAAATGTTTAATTATCTTTTTGGTGCTAGTGATTTGCGATGGTCATATGTTGTTTTTTTCCCGAAAGTGAATATTCTAATAATCTTTCATCGGCTGTACCAAACATAATTTCTGTTTTTTTGCAATTCAAAAGAAATATCCCTTTTATGTTTTATGTTTCTCTTTTTTCTGTTTTGATCTTTATTATTTTTCCATAAATTTGTAAAATCTTTATATGTTGCATGATCTATTTAAAATGTTAAAGTAGTTAATAGTTTATTTCCATTTCCCAAAGATATTTATCATGATCCAGCACCATTATTTTAGCAGACTTGATTCACGGACTAATTTAAATTTGTCCGGGTTGTTGCTTGGCCCACCAGAACTTTTCTAGGATCCGAACCCATACCTGCTCATGTGTTAGTTTTTGTTCCTAGGAAGTTCTTTTTCTGGTTCTTGTTCAGTCGGTAAAATTCACTCAAGAATATCACACTAACTATACATCCAAAGTGTCTTAATTATTTTAGTTGTGAATTTTGGCATGTAATACGTATACTCTACTGCTGTTTTGGTCTCAACATTTATTTGTATTTTAAAGCATAAATTTAATTTTGGCAAGCCTTGGGTGTTCAGTTCAAACCAGTAGGCCAATATGCAAACATGAAAAGTGAATCATAAGAATCAGTGAATTTATGGCACAATGTAAATAAATGGGCATTATTTCAATGCATCCCCTCCTTATACTTGAATTGACAAGATTATGCACTCAACATTTTACTAGTTTGTCAATTCTGAAATTTGTTCGAAATTTGTAATCATGCACCCTTGAGGAGCACTGTGAAGCCCCTCAAGTATCCTTGATTATACCCTACTATTAAACTCGTGTAGAGTGGATCTCCCGCAGCTGAGTGGTATAAATGTCTGTGTATTGTATGTATATAGAGTGTACAGAGTTATGTACAGACAGCGTTTATGTAAATTGTATTCAGACAGCTTGTATAGTATACCATGATAAATTTTGTGCGAAAAGATTGAAGTTTAAGAAAATGACGATAGTACACTAGACTTGTACTCTGGTGTAAGACAAAAGTGTAATGTTTAAAATAGAGTCGCACTGGCTTTTACACCAGTGAAGAGGGAAAACTGTTTAATTTTAAACAACTTTTAAATTTATAAATATTTTGTCTTGCAACTTTGTGATTTTTCATTCTTCTTATTGACAGGTTTATTGTAGCATAGAGCCTTTCCCTCTGGTTCCTTTATTTAAAAAAAACAATAAAAAAAATAATATTATGAAACATAAATGCAAACGCCCGTCTATTTGTAATTGGTGCGCCTGTGTCGTGTAAATCCCCAAATAATTTGATTATTCATTCAAAAATATTTGATTATTATTAAGTACTTGAATAAATAATGACTTAGTTTTTATCCAGAGCTTCTTAAAATGATCCCACCACCCTGGTCAAGGCCGCGCAAAAAAAATCTATTAAGTGAATTACTTTTGAAATATTTTGATCAATGAGCAATCGTTTCAATGTCGTTTCTGAATATATATACATGTATATCCTTCAGAATGTATTGCCATCCTCTGGTAACAATATTAGTGTATACTATGATATTCCAGACGGCCAGAAAAGAAAGTCACTTCGGTAACCAACTGGCACATAATGCGATTGATAAGAAATCGGGTGATAACGTAGCTCCTGGAATATAGTTTTCTTACAAAAAAACACATAGATGTAAACTTAATCCCTATACAGGGTGAGTAAAAAAACACGAAACCCAAATTGTGTTAGTGAAGTTCTGCATGTAGCACTTTCAAAATCTAGGATAGAAGCCCAATTCATAAGCTTTCTTTTAGTACAAGAATCATTCAAATCGCTTAAGTACTTTTCAAGTTATGGAATTTTGAACACAACCGCCGTTTTAAAGTTCTGTCCACGGATCACACAAAAGGTGTGCGCTTTCAGCAAAACGAAAACAATTCACACACATCCCTATGTGATTTGTTTTCGTTTTGCTGAAAGAACACTTTCCGTTTTGTGATCCGTGGACAGAACTTTAAAGCGGTGGTTGTGTTTAAAAGTCCGTAACTTGAAAAGTACATGAGTGATTTGAATGATTCTCGTACTAAAAGAAAGCTTATGAATTGAGCTTTCATGTCCTAGATTTTGAAAGTGCTACATTCAGAACTTCACTAAAACAATGGTCCCGACATATTTTTTTTTTTACTCACCCTGTACAGGGGAATGACTAATGAGTCACAATATTACAGCTATCAAGACAACGAAATATCCACGTTGCAATCGTTCCGGTCGGAAAAAAACCCTGTCGGGTTATTTTCCTTCTCTTTCCTTACATGGCCACGCACCTTCCCCTCCCTCCCTCTGCGTTTGATTTCAAACACGTAACTGAGCATTGCAAACTGTCACTGGAAAATTTATTATGGAAACCGACGTTTTGGCCTATTAGGCTATTACAATTACAAACTAAAGAATGTGCCATTTGATCTTCTCTGTTCAGGTTGAGGAAAAGTTGCGACTTTATGCTTTTGATTTTTTCTTTACCTTATTGTGTATGCCTTGGTCATAAACATTCCACAGAACGTTTTACTGATTAGAAGAAGGCATGTTTGTTTACATCTGATGACGCGGTATATACTTTAGCCTTGCCAATACGTATTTCCAGCAGTGATTAATGCCATCAAGTAATGAGACAAGTGTTTATTTTAAAGGTTAATGTGAACTTTTGCTATTTGTACCCTTTTTTTCCGCTTGAAGCAATAAGATTGCTCAAAATCTAGAGAAGGGTGCATAACAACTAACTTGTTGAAGTTTTAGCTCAATGGAAATTGTAGGGTTTTCATTTCGAGAAAACAGAGACAAATAATGCACAATTTCTTTGGGTCTCGTAACTGGATTCATTGCTAACGCTCATAAAAAAAACAAATGTGCCCGCGGGCGCATTTTCTAAACCCACCTTCAACGATATTATTGTTTTCTTCTGAATGATACCATTTCAGGCGGAATAATTCCGCAGGGTATTTAGTACCAGTCCGAATCTCACTTTGAACAAGGATTTTCTCGTTGAATCGGTGTACGTTTCCGGGTAACCGGAACTATCCATACGTGCATTTGATGATACTGTTGCATAATTGTTTTTAATTTTGTTTTTAATCATAACCATTCATTATGTTTACAAGCTGCGTGGCTCTTATTTTCTCATTCACTGGGATGGGACACACATACTGAAACGTTAATCTTCGCGTCACGCCTACTGTCCTAATGAACGAGTAGTTGCATGGCGCCACAAAATTGTCGTGTTTCGAGGATTTTTAGTTTGTTATTCGTCCCATTTCAGTCAATTCCCTAGAATTCTGAGCGGTTCTGTTTCATCTCCGTGCTGGCATGAAGCGCTTGCTGTAATCCTGGAGCTACATATATGATATGGCGTTAAAGTTGGTTTATAGGCCTACGTGCTTTTTGAAATTTCGATATTCCTTTCCGAACGAAATTGAAAGAAACATAATGTTCTGTAACAAATACATTCGCTTGTTTGTTTTTGTAGGCCTTTATACAGTTTTTAAAAAGTGGTTTTAAATGGCGCGCCCCAGTTCAGAAATTTCGCATACTATTCAGGACAAATTATATAGGAGCGTGCCGCTCAAGTTCAAAAGTTGAACTTAATTGATTTATTTTTTACTTGTCGTGGGCCGGGTTTTTTCGTGCGATGTCTCATTGGAAAACTCTTAACTAATGTAATGCTAGAAAACTATCAACCAAATTTAAAAATCTATTTTTCAAGGTGTTACTCCCAAAAAGCACGTATACACCAACTTTAGCAGATACAGCTAGCCTATCATCGGCCCCTTAAAATGAATTGTTGTTTCAACCGTTAAAAAAAAACAATGATGCACTTGTTTAAGATGTTCTGTCCGTGCTATTTTCGGGTTTCATCCCGAAAAGAATGGATTTATTTTTTTAAATTGCCAAGTTTCTAGCAATACGAAAGTTTTCATTGATGAGACACCGAACGCAAACAAAAATCGCTGTACGTTTCGTTTCGTTATGGAATAATTATTACTTTAAAAATGAACTTTTTTCGGCTCGACATTATTAGGGTAGATTGGTTCTACTCGCATGCAGGGTGGATCTGTTTGTGCGCAAATGCAACCAAAATAAAACTTTTCAGCAGTCAATGCAGACATCCAAAATAGAAAAGGGCATATTTTCGTTGAAATATACAAGCCAGTCCTATTATGGAGACTGTGTTCCTTCATCCATATGGTCCTATATTTTGTTCATACGTATTCATGTATATATGTACGGGCAAGACTTAAATTTAATAGTGTGTAACGGTGTTCAGCAACGCCGACCATCACAACATCATCGCTTAACGCCAGGATCTTTCCAACATCTCCACAGTGTCGCCACCAATTCATTTCCTTGCTGTGCAATTGAATTAAAATAAAATTATACCCCCCCCCCAAAAAAAAACCACCCGCCTTTGGTGTGTAGCAGCGAAAGGAAGTGCATAGGTTAACTGCATTGCTGTGGATCGAAGGCCTCGAGACCAAAACGTTAAAAAAAAAAGAAATTAAAAGTTCAAATATAATATTTATACATGAAAGTCATTATAACTGACCGCACCGTGGATTACTGAGTAGGCTAACGAAGAAGGAATTATCTCGGGATTTCGTTTGTAAAAGAAAAAATGTGAAAGTATTAAGTTTTTAAACTCGCCAGTACACGTATCAAATTCGCCAAGTTTAAACAAACTTACTTATTGATGAGATATAACATGTCTTAATGACGCACTTGTTATTTTATTGACGGTTTGCGATCCAAGGTTCTACAAAACGATCACAACATCAATGGAGAACAGTTAAACCCTGCCTGCTCCATGATATCGAACGCCAATGAGCTGCGCCCGTACAACTTCATGACGAAATTTCTTCATGATGGCTCTGGAAATACGTTTATAAACTTCAACCTGCTTAATATCTCACAGTTCAACTTGACTTCTATACTAAACTACATTTTATGCCATTGGTTTCCAAGAATTTAATATTTTTTCCAGATTTGTTTTCCGTTCCAGTCATCTGTACCGCCCGCGTATGCTGTCGATGCCACATGCATCATTCGTAAACCGTATTGACCCACCCAGCGTAGTACGGTGCATACATGTACATAACATGTACAGTGTGCACACTATCAATGAACGAAAACAAAAGGATGCGCGCGCATACAGGAGGAGCCCGTGCAAAGCATCATGGGACGGATACTCAATCCGCCATGATGTCGCGGCGACACGGTGAAAAATACGAATTATGTTGTTTATTTCATAGTTTCTACCGATTTTAAGATCTGAAAAACCGCATGTCAACCCATAACGACATTCACGATCGCACGTCGGATAGGTATTTCGTGCTACCGATCCCTATTTGGGCAGTATTTTAGGGGATCGCACGCTGGGTCACCAGCGGGCAATCGGCCAGCATGAGCAAGTTATCTTTTCGTGCTCGGGCGCTCGATGCCTCGAAACCCATGCCCGTGTTCAAGACAGAGGACCTGCCAGATTTGCCGGATTTTTCGGCCATCAACCGTGCAGTGCCTCAAATGCCAACGGGGATGGAGAAAGAGGAGGAATCGGTAAGATCCACGATGACGGCGCAGTCATAAAATATTTTTGAATATTTAATGAGGTCTCCTGGCGGCCATCTTGATTTGACCAATTTGGCGCGCACGGAAGTCATGGAAGTGTAATGCGGAAAGCACGTCACCTGTTTTAGTTTTTTGAAACCTTTTTTGTGGAATCACTTAAGTTTAATTATTTCATGACAGTCTTTGATTGTTAAACATAATATTTCCTTGAATTTAGGGCGGAAATTACCACCACAAAATCTAATCACGTGACCTGGCTTTTCGTCGGCCATTTTTTTTTGCCCACATTCATTCTCTTCTCCAGTAATTACATGAATATTCAGTATTGGAAAACTTCGGCCTGTTTCTTTTGCAAATTGCATCCCCCCCATTGCTTCTCCAAGATTTTATGCATAATAATATTTCTTCCATAGGCCTAGTAACAATTCAAAACTAAGGGTTTTTACTCACAATTTGCAATTTTGCATTTTAAGTCTAAAAAAAAATTGGGCCTTTGCCCTTAGCCTTAGGCCAAAAAAATACTCCCAAAAATGTTCAGTCTCTGGTCAGCATGCGCTTCGATTTTGATTGTACAAGTCAATTTTTTTTTCAAAATTGTCCACGCTGAGATACAACAGCGCCCTCTATTGCCGCACTGCCTCAAATGTGGGTAGCTCGTCATCGACACGGCAACATGTGATGTGAGCAATTTATCACGTGTCTAAAATACATGAAATATGATACATATTTCTGTGTCTGTTTGTGGAGTCAGTCAGTTGCCGTGTCACGCACAGTAGTAGCTGCTCTATTTTCTCGTCCACACAACTGACAGCAATGCGAGGCCAGCAAAAGATGGCCGTAAAAAGGGCTTCAGAAAATTTGCAATTTTCATGGCAAACCACAACCGATCCAAACAAACAAAGTTGTTTTAGGTAGTTAAGACCTACTTCAAACATCCATCAAGGTATTTTTTTTCTCAAAGGATTTTGATGCATTTTGACAATATTATTTCACGGACAAATCTACTAAAAATTAGGTCATGAAATTTCCGATTTTCCGACGATGACGAAAGTCTCCCAAAGGAAAGAATGAACCTTCATCTACAAAAAATCTCGTGAACGTGATGTTAATATTTAGAAAATTTGATGTACACCTAATGTTTCCAACAACTTCCATTTTTCACGACGTAAAAAGATCGTCGCCATTGTAAAGCATAGAGCATGGAACCCAAAAACAGTGTGACCTTGTGACCCCATATGGCCACTGATTGGTCGAGCTCGAGTAGTACGAGTATGGCCTGTTTAATATTCATAAGTCATGCATTGCATGTTTGCACGTGCTATTCACAATGTTTTCAGGCCAACGTTGGCGTACTTTTACACGCGTACATGTGATTGCAAATCATGAAATCTCGCAAAAGTCTTCATTTTTTTCAACCGGCGATTTTGGATCAAACATTAGAAGTCTCCTGCACGTGTTTCACATGAAAATGAAGCGTATACTTTCCTCTATCTAATGAATCTTGCCGTGTCCTTCGGCCTTTTTTAAGAATCGAATGTACACCCAAAAACTATCGGCCCTCGCTTTTGTTGATAAAAAATATGATTTTGTGTTGACAGGCCGTAACAACACTTTATATTTGTCAAAAGCAGTTATTTTTGGTATCAAAATAAAGCACACGATTTCAACTGTTCACATATTTAGCAATCTTGGCCAAACAGTGCATGTATCCAGGCACTTTGTGTTTTTCTGTAGTCTCGCATAAATCTCGTAAAACCTCGCATACGCTTTTGGGCCATGCGTGCGCGACCTTGGGACAAGAAACAGGTCAAACAGGGCTGTGTGTGCGTGACACGGCCACTGACTGGAGTGAAACAGGAAGAAAAACACTGCATCGCCGCATCAATTCTGGAACTTTGGTCTGACCAGAGACCCCACTATTTTTTTAGCCCAAGGCCTAGGCCACTGTGGCCAGCTAAAATTAATAGGTTTTCATCACTCAGATAGTGGGGAGGGGAATTTATATTTTGAATTTTATAAATTCCACTTCTTTACATCCAAAATGAACTAAGGCAATGTAGGGGGGGGGGGGGTTGAAGTCCGATATGGTACTAAACCTAGAAGAGGACACAACAAACATGAATTTAAAGACTACAAAATACTAAATAGGCCTACCAGGCAGCTGTTTATGACATGATTGTTTCGATAAATCCGAGTTTTCACTCAGGCCGAACAAAAAAAAATGGTGTGTTTACGGTAACCCGACCGACCTGGAATTTTTTCGGCCAAATTGCCGACCTCAAACTTTTTATTGCCATTTTGAAGGTTGATAATTGACAAATTTCAAACATTTCAAGTACTTTTAATTATTTGCCACGAACAAAAAACACTTTCCACACTTGAATCTGACCATGATTTGACACAAACATTCCTGTGTTAAACGTGCGAAAATCGCGACGATCTCAAAACTTGAACTCTCAAACTACGAAGTACGATTATTTTTGCACAAACGCATCGGGGTACGCCTGGCTGGCCGACGGACGGCATGGTTCTCCCCACACATACAAACGTGCGTACTGCGTATCTGCCCGATACGCTGGAATTGCGGCCGGCCCGATACGCCGACAAAAAAATGCCGATCACATTTTTTAGCCCCTGATACGCACAATATAATTATCATACACGTCATTAAAATGCACAATTTGATCGTTACATACGCCATTATTTCAAAATCTTGACCAAAATCCTGTTTTTCCGATGCATGTGTGATCAAAATGCACACATCGACCATCAGCAGCTCCCAGCTAACATACAACATGGTGCACTGGTTCCCTTCGCCAGCTCAGAATCAATGCTATGCATGATGAAGGACCGGAACCAGTGACTACTGCCTCTCTCCGGTCCATACTTCGTATCATACAGCATGATGATGTAGTGGGCCGAAGTTGGATCGTGAAAAATATTACCAAACAAACATCGCTGGAGAAAGAGAATTTCTGCGAATTAATTCACAGAACGTGATCTTTACTTTCTGTGTATGTGTTTTCCATTAAAATGACGAGATTGCAAAGCTCGAACTTGCGGCGAAACATCGTAGCGTGTTTCTGCAGTAATGCAAGATTTTCGGGCCGTGAGCACGGCGCGATGTTCAGCCAGCCAGGCGGAATGTTGGTGGTGCCAGTGGCCGTGATGTATGTTAAGTATAAAGTGGAATCACCGACCTCAAATATATATTTTTAATTAGGTGAGGCAAGTTTTAATCACTTGTGATAGCCAGTCTTGATAATTTTCGTGGCGCAAATGAAAATAATCCAGGCACAAAATAAACATGATTCCTTGCTCTATGATTAGTACGAATGATGCTCCATTAATCAGCACCCCAAAAAATTGGCGAAATAATTTTTCGACCTACTGACGCTATTTTGAAAGACATGTAATCTGAAGCAAAAGTTGTTTTTTTTCTCCACCTTAATTTCTTAATTTGAAACTTACATGTAAATGTAATGCATACTTTTCTAGTTAGGAAGCAATGAAACACAGGTTGTGAGATGTTAATTTTTTTTAAGTTAACAATTTTGATTTTTTTCTTTAATTACAAAAATATTAATAACCTACAAGATCTCCTCTGAATTTCAAGGACAAATCTTAAGATAAAGACCCCCAGATTTGCTCTAAAATGCACCAGAGAGCTTCTAAAGTTCAAACATTTTCGGGTTGTTGAATCACAGCAAATCTTCCCCCACATGTTTGAAAAAAATCCTGGGGAGAACCCTGGCCGACGAAACAAATTAATTTGGATTGAAATGTATCGATCGAATATGTTCAATGCTTGAATAGTGGTTTTATACAATTTCTTTGCGAAAGAACACGCATGGGCATGCAGAACTGAAATGAAAAAAAAAAATACAAAATAAAATTATTTCCCTACCTACCTACCTGGATTTTTTTTCAGGCCGTTATCGTAAACACACCATTTATTTTGTTTGGCCTCAGCAACATCCTTTTTTTTTCAACACTGCTAATGTTGCACACCCACTTGATGCGATCGACTACATGCAGTAACGCTATTGTTTAGAGCGTCTGGACCATTTCTAAAGAGAGGGGATTACCTTATTCACAGTGCGCAAGGTTGATATCGATATGGCTCGTGCACGTTGAAAAAAAGAAGATAATCCTTATCTTTACAAAATGGTCGAGCCACGCCACAAAATAACTTTACGGCAAGCAGGCTCCTTTATTGGAGAAAAACACTTCCAGAAAATCATACAGATGGAATACTGGTGTCGGTCAGATTATACAGACAGCGTTTTTTTTAAAATGAATTAACCACAACTCCCTAGGCCATTTTGGTAGGATATAGCCTCAATCCTGCAAAATCCTCCAATTTGCCTCATGGAAAAATAGCCTCAATCCTGCAAATTCCTTCATTATTTCTTGAATATGGTCCATGGAGGGGTGACCACTGCCTGAATCCTGCAAAATCCTGCGGCAGTGACTGTCAATATTTTGAGGCTTGGCCGATGACATCCTGGAGCAGTACGGAGGCATAATCCAGGCTTATATTTATGCATGGCTGAGCAAAAACAACACAAGGTTAAAAGATCTTGACAAAGTGCATCCTACGAAATCAGTAACGCACTTTTGCCCTGTAACCTAAATCCTCAAAATTCCTCCACTTTGGGCAAAGAGGATTTTGAAAGATTCAGGGTGGTTAGGGTTAAGATCAAGTGACTATTAGACACCTGTGAGATGTTTGATTACACTAACCAAGTGCATAGCCTTTAAAAAAAAATATGTTCCATTAAAATTATGTGTGTTTCTGTCATTTTGTGTATCAGGAGCACCATCTACAGAGAGCCATTTCAGCACAGCAAGTGTATGGCTCGGCCAACCAACTGGTCATTCCAACACCAGACTTTGAGACCTCAGTCAATTATTATGAGGAACTGTATGATGCATCCTACAAGCAGCCCAAACAATACGTCCATGTTCAGCGTAAGTTAACCCTTGCAGTTTGCAAGTTAACCTGCCAGAATGGTTTAACCCTTTAGGCCAAAAAAAGAATAGTTCTGCTTCCGGTTACCCGACCGACCCTATTTTTAGGCTGCGACCCTAAAAATTTTATCGGCAATTCCAAAAAAAAAAAAAAAAAAAAATTAAATATAGGCCTAAATAAAATCTGTCTTTTCTGTCTTCACAAAATACCTCTCAACAACCCTTTTGCATCCAAAAATGCTTGTATTTATTTGTTTTCTTACTTACATTCGCTTTTTTCAAAAGAAACCTCCGTCATTAATTACAAATTATTTCAAATTAAACGGCGATCATATAGCTACTTCGCAATTCGATGTCACGCACGGTGACTATAATCACATGGCGACGACTGGTTCCGCCCACGCCGCAAGAGGGGCCAATCTAGAAGACATAATGAAAATGCGGTAACCAGTCCATGGCTAGCTATGCGCGACCGATAGCACGCTTTCAGTACAGTGCAGGCCACTGTCAACTGGTCGGATTCGACATCGTAAAAATGCCAAGAAAACACCGATGGAAAGAGAACATTTTTGCAAGTTAATTTACAGAATTGATCTAGCTTGTCTGTGTATGTATTTTCTGTGTTCAAGAGTTCATTTGTCGCACTACTCGTGAGATCGCACTACTGTATTTGGAGTGATACATGCCGTGTTTCCTAAATTGTTGACCGGTAAAAACAGGTCTGTCGGGCCACTCGCCACACATGCTCGCATCACACACCTCGGAGTTTTGGCCAGCTCCCCGCGTCTTGACTAGCGTTGTGCATATGGTGCGAACGGCCTGAATTTTCCATTATTTTTTGAAATTATCGAACGTAAATATATTGACAATAATTAAAGGTAGATTTTACTCACTTTTTGTTGCCATTTCGTGTATAGCTGTCGTAGTGCAATAGAAATAGTTCAGGCTAAAACTTCGCATATAATTGAATACCCCATTCAATCTGCATAAAAAAAATTGGCAAAAAAAAAAACTTCCGACCGACCGACCCTATTTTTGAAAGGCATGTAATCGGAAGCAGAACTATTTTTTTTTTTGGCCTTAGTCACTGTAGCACCCGAAACTGCCGGAGCACTCTATGGTTTTAAAGATTTTTTTCAGTGAATAAATACAATGTAATACAATAAGTCCAGGTGCTAACGGTTAAAGCCAATTGAAGTAAATTTTGTACATCTCCATGGGTAGGTTCAGTCAGAGTTTAGGCATGTGCGACTAGTCGCCAATGAAAAAAAGGTATTGGTAGTCATGGCCATTCATTTTTGAGTTAGTTGACTAGTCGTTGTGCCGCAACTAGTCGTTTACTACTAATGCTGTGCCTAGCGGTTGCACCGCGACTACTACTGATCTTTGCACCGCGACTACCGATCTTTGCCTCGCAACTTAATAAAAGTCGTACAACGCTGCACACTGTAATTCCGAAGTGACTTCATAGTCATGAAGAGTGCATGTTCATGTACAGTACATGCATGTTCATGATAAACATACATGTACAGCATGTGTTAAATTAATAATTTCACAGATATGTTGGGCAAACAGACTTTTGATCAAACTGCCTCATAACCCATTAACCCATTAAACCCAAAGGGGGGGGGGGAACAAGAAATTCTGCAAATATGTATACTTTCAAACCCTAAAATGTGTTTGACGGTCCATAGAGTTCATTATCATCTACTTGTATAATAATGTATAAAAACAAATTGAAAGATTTGAATCGTTAAAGAGAGGGGGATAATCATTTTATCATTTTAAAAAGTCACGACTACTACAAGTCGTGTGATAAAAGTCACAACTTTTATCACACGACTAGTCGACTTTTGAGATTTACTAGTCACACGCCCAGTCAGAGTAAGGATAAAATGATTATCCCCCTCTCTTTATTGCTCCAAACCTTTCAATTTGTTTTTATACATTATTATACAGTAGATGATAATGAACTCTATGGACCCTCAAACACATTTTAGGGTTTGAAAGATGCATATTTGTAGAATAGTATCAATCTATTGCTCATATTAAGTTGTGTCAAGATGTTTACGATTGCAAAATTTGAAGCAAAATATTCAAATTGTTTTTGTTTTACATCTTGCTGTGCACAACATTTGCCGGATAAGCCAATCTTTTAGGGATGTTCAGAGCCTTAAAGTAAAAATTTTGTTTTTTTCCCTGCCCTATGCAGCCCTTAGTATGGAGCAGGACATTCCGGACTATGACATGGATGCTGAAGACGAAGAGTGGATGCGGAAACACAGCAAAACCTTCGAAATCACAAAGCTCCAGTTTGAAGAGATGATGGACAGACTAGAAAAGGGGAGTGGCCAACAGGTATGAATATTCACTAGACAGTGATATTAACAGATGGGACCAAGTCTGATGCAGAACTGTGGTTAATCCTAAGTCGGCTAGCCTTCTCTTTAGCTTTTTCTATATCCGCATCTCTGGTAATAACGTCACAAGGTATAACCAGCTATTCACACTCTCATATTCGTGTGACGGCGCAATATACATCACAAATCACAGAGCTGCAATTTTTTATCGTAATTCCGACTTTTTCAAATTTCTATCCAAAATTCCAATTTTTCAAACGATCTCCCTGCAAAATCTTATTTTTTAATTTGAATATCAATGAATATGATGAAAACGGCATTCTGTATTGCGAGCGCAATTTTAATTTCTTAAATCAGTCTTCATTTTGCACAGTTTGTATGGTAGACAGAGCTGCAATCTGGTGCGGATTTTCCGTATTTCATACGGGAATTCACAAAAATTACGGGAGTACGGATGTTAGTAAATAAATACAGATTTTGTAAAATCCAATCATAATCTTCAGGCATCAATTTTTTTTGCATTCTTAAAACTCCGGTCTTGAATGAAAATGTGATTTTACGGCACATCCATCTTGTTTCCTGCCGTGGCACAGCAGAATCTTGCGCCGATATCACTAGCGTATAGATTAAAAGAAGAACATTGCCTGGCTCCGTCTTTTGTATAGTTATAAAAGTGTTAAAAAAAAGTGCAGGACACAGACTTCAAACGCATTCTCCAGCATACATAGGCCTACCGTCTGGCCAAATGAGCATGTGGCTATAGGGCCCTGTATCTATTCTGGGCTATTACCGGTAGTCTGGTTCCGTAGTTTTTTCCCCATGTGTACGTATATGAAGACACCATTGCACGTGTTTGGAACTCGTTGGAAGTTCACGGCATGCCATAGTGATTAGTGTACAATCAATGGTTGAATTTGACATTGTTTAAAATGCAAAGTGTTATAAAAGTAAACATCGATGGAGAAAGAAGATTTCTGCAAGTTAGTTCACAGAACTTGATCTCTCTTGTCTGTGTATGTATTTTCTGTGTTCATAAATTTATTTTGAAGTTGTAAAGGCAGTTTTGTACGTGGGCTTCTTCTGGTAAGCCATTTTTTGTAAGCATTAGTTCTATTCATCAATTTTGAAAAATACTGATTTTGGAATGAAAATACGGATTTCTGGCTTTAGGAAAACTGATTTTGGAATTTGGAGGTTGGCAGCTCTGGGTAGAAGCACATAAGCAAGCACTGATTTGAGTACTTAACAGCTGGAAATAGGTTTAAGGATTAACCCCAACCCCAGGCCATTTTTGCTAGGTACCATCCTCAATCCTCCAAAATTTTGCACTTGCATATATGTTCAAATGAAGGATACCCACTGCCTCAATCCTTCAAAATCTGCAACAGCCCTGCCTCTCAAAATGGGATCAGGATGAGAACATCCTGAGGATATGCATCAGCTTTGCAATGTTCTCTGACAGCAGCTTCGTGACGTGGCCTCCTGTTTATGTTTGTTCTTTTCATTATTTTTTAGGTGGTGACATTGAAAGAGGCTAAGCTTTTGTTGAAGGAGGATGATGACCTCATCATAGCAGTCTATGACTACTGGCTCAACAAACGTCTCAAGTCAATGACTGTGAGTATATGACTGCAACAGGCATTTTGTTCTACGGCTGTGGCTTTCACCAGCAATTACAAAAACCAAAGCTGTAGCCACAGAAATAACAGATTTAGCTGCAGCCTCTCAGTCAACTTTTCCCTGATGCTGTCTGCTGACATTGTAGAGCCACATGCATGTTTACCAGGTTCAACATACATTACTAAACCGTTCTGAAAACATCAAAAGAAGTAAGGTGACCTGATGTTGCCAGCTTGGCGGGATCTTTTTCAAAGGCGAGAAGCTTCTGGGAAAATGTAAAAGCTGTGCATAAAAAAGTTGTGTGAAAGTGAGAGGAGTTTCTCTTTAAAGGGTTTCATTTTTAATTCATGTCTTGGTCAAACAGTATTAGCAGTTAGAAGCCAAATATACTTTTTTATATAGCTTAGATCAGGTTTGAAGTAAAAAACAGATTGGCCATATATTGGACAATGTCTAACTAACTATATATATTTCTTCGTTCAGCAATTAATCATATCTTTTGAATGGACTATGACAATACAAACACGACTTATTTTATAAAAGTGTAAGTAAAACAAAATAAAGTATGTGTGTATGTCTTGAGCCAATATGGTTCACCAGGCCAGCAGTTATCTTGGGTTTCCTGGGCATGGAACAACAATATTTCTATTCCCCCTATATGGGATGCCAGTCCATCGCAGGTTACTCCCTGCGATGGGAACACATTTTTACTCCTGGGTGAAGAGAGGCAAGTGGGGGTGAAGTGGCGTGCCTGAGGACACAACATCTGGCCCGCAGCTGGATTCGAACCCCTGACCCTCTGATCATGAGTCATGGACCCTTACCACTTGACCACACTCCCCCACTTGTATCCTTTCAGTTAGTTCCAGTGCATTTCACACAAAACTTTAACCTCTCCCTCAAAGGAGGCACATCCTTATCACCTCCCTTATAAGAGGAGGGGCATCTTTGCAAAGTAATAGTTTATGATTGAGGATATAAGAGGGCTTTGGTATAGTAAATATTTGTGTGTATCATTGACAGGGCTGCGGATTGATGCCCAACGTGAGGCAAGAGAAACGGGATGGTTCAACCAGCAACAATCCCTACGTTGCCTTCCGGAGGAGAACAGAGAAGATGCAGACAAGGAAGAACAGAAAGAATGATGAAGCATCTTATGAGAAGATGCTCAAACTGAGGAGAGACCTCAATAGGGCTGTGTGAGTATCCTTGCCTCCCATCCGTCCCTTGTACTCAACTATGTAACCATCTTACCTTAACTTCAGCTTAGGCTTTACGCACAGCACTGAACATGCCCAAAATGACTCTTTCTTGAGGGATGTTTAGGCATGATTTCCATCATGCGTTACTATCGGGTGTATATGTGCTATGCATATTAATTAACCCATTTGTCCCTATACCCCCCCCCCCAGTACCCTGCCAATTACCCTTTATACCGTCCCAAACTACTGAGCACTGTATGGTTGTATAGATGCATCAAAGAGTGAAGACAATGTAATACAAGTGCTAATTGGTTAAGGGGTCATGCCAAAGCCAAGTTTATACATTCCCGTCTATTATTCCTGCATGAAGCCCATATTTAACCACTTGAGCTGTAACAGTGTAGCTAAGTGAAGTATGTTGCTAATGCATACTTGTATTCTATGAATAGAACGTTACTGGAGATGGTGAAAAGAAGAGAAAAGAGCAAAAAAGAAGCCGTCCACTTAACATTGGAGATATTTGAAAAGAGGTACGTTATTAATGAAACATTCCAACAAATGACTTTTAAACTAGTTCAAGATTTTTACAAAGTGCAAAATATGGAGTTTTGCATGTTGAGAAATTGAGCGCCCCATGCCCTTTGTGAGAAACGTTTAAAATGCTAAAATGTTTGACTCATTTTTTCTTTGAATTCTCGAGACTAGGGACACTGATTCTGTTTCATGTAATTGCAGGAGGGAGATTGCAAGTTCATGGTGTGATATAGTTATGGGTGCATCTTGTGTGGAGAATTCATATTTGAAGATTAGAGCCTTAAAGGATAGCAGTATACACATTCAACTTGCAAGTGACTCATAGCAGCAGCATGATACATTGGGTTTGTGTCATCATACCAGGTGTTTTAGTGGCATTGATGATGTCTCAATGTGTTTTGCCCATACCTTTGTCAGATATCAAATGGACGACTTAAGTGGCACCATTCTAGCAGAGTGTGAAGAGCTGAGCAAACGCCAGCCATCATTCACTATCCCTGCAATACCCAACGGCAGCCAGTATGGCCCATGGTCCATGAAAACGGTAAGCTGCTTAGCATTGTCAGCTGTGTCCATGGGGAGTCTTGTCATTCTCCAAAACTCACTGAATAGGAAGCATCTCAAAATGCCAGACAACCCTGTTCTTTTCAGAAGGCTCCTGCTGCAATAATGGCTTATCCAGGAAGAACAAATCTAGGTTGGCATGTCAGACCAAATAGTAATCAACAACTTTTACAGTGGAAACAGTGCCTAGCTCTTAAGTAGTAAATTCCCGGTGGAACACTTGAAGGGTTGTGAGTTTGATATGCTCCCTTGCATTGGTAGACATAAGGTTGGGAAAATTGTTTGATCAGGTCAACCAAGGTGTACATTTTTTGACAGGTAAGGCTTGAGAGTGCATTCTAATCTAGGCTTTCATAAAATAACTGTCTTTTACATTTTCTAAAGAATTGCCCAAATTTTCTTAAAGGTTACTATGAACTATGGGGCGCTGTGGTCCAATGGTGTGTGTGTTTCGAACTGTGGCCGTGGTGGTACATGGGCAATCCTGACTGTGCACGGCACTTTAGGCAAGAGCAAGGCATATACCGTCGTCCATTCCGTGATGTGTAAAGGATTGTGAGGTCCCGCGGTTGTGTAATAACCGTAAAACAAAGTAAAACTACCCAGTAACCCTAGGAGCTGGGAAGAAGTTGGTTCTGGCAATGCTGGCTGCTGTGTAAAGCCACCTCTGACCATCTAAGGCATGTGCTACATAATGGGTCTATAATTCTCATAAATTTTTATTTACTTATTTTTAATAATTGATTAATTTTCCAGCTTTGAGTGAGTACCTAATTGTTGGTAAGATATAAGCGCCAAGACTCCGTTATTATTATTATTATTATTCAGATTAGTTGTATTCTTAAATCCCCCCTTCCCTTTTTTTTCAAAATCTTTCAGGAGGATGGTCTGAAGAAGAAGCGAGAATACAAGAAGAGGAAACACAAGGAGGAAAAGAAACTACGCCAGGCATCTGTCTCCTCCATGGGAGAGATAGAGCCACCTCGCTTTCCTGATATCAGAAGCTCAGAGGAAGAGCTTTCCCCAGTAAGTTCCTGCAAAACATACCCCGCCATTTATTTCATTCCAAAACTACAATTTCTTATTTTAGGAACAGTTTTCCCATCTGGTAGGCAGTGCTTTTGTGTTACCATGAAGTCACATTTAGCAACTCTTTCCATAAAAGAACACCTTTTGTTCCAAGGCTTTTGCAGGGGGGGGGGGACAGCAAGTGTTTGCAATCCCCACAACTGATATTTCATATCGATTGTTTCAAGCTTTCCGAGTTTGAAGCGGAATCCTGTTTCAGTAAGGGCCTGTCGCAATTCAAATCCAGTTGTGGACATTGTATCGGGTACATGTTGCAGGATTCTGAACAACTTCCCTGCAATCTTCCCGCAATGAAGTTATCAGTATTGGTGAGTCAAGCAGTTGCTAATGACAATTTCTCTGGAATATCTCCAGGACAAATGCAGAGCTTGTTCCAGACAAAGTGAATGATTCTACCCACAACTTGTCCGGAACTCGTCCCAGATATATTTTATGACCGAGATCTCAACCTACGGTTGTGCCTTTTGTTTTTTAGTGCCCAGATAGGTCTTTTAATCCATGCCTGATTGTACAGAAACTCCATGGAGTGTCATTCTGAGGATTTCTTTCTGCGTCTCAAAATGAACATGTCTTTAATACCTCTTTCAAGTCATCACTCTTCACAGCCACAGCGCCTGTGTACTTTTGACAAACACCTTGTTTCATTTGTGAGAAAGTAAACATGGAAGTAAATAAATCAATTAAGACTTGACACCACCTCCTTTGATTTGTACTACTCAGCAGGTGCAATCAACGTCAGACCATGAAGAGGAGGCTGATCCTGATGGTATCTTTGCCTTCCGTCGCAAGAAAGGCTGCCATTATTTGGCTGTAAGTTGTACAGCAATTATTACATCAGCATTGCTACGGTTGAGATTTTTCACTTGTATGTTAAATGACATGAGATGAGATCGCATTGAGAAGATAGTATTCTGTCCCTCTGTAATTTTACATCGTGGAATGAAAACAACATGGGATAGTGTCCCTCTTAATAATGCTACTCTATTGCTCATAACATCACAAATTATGGTGAGGTTGTTATAAATCAGGCCATATACAGTGAACAATTAAGAATACGTGATCCCCGTTTGCTATTTCCCAAGTCTGTAACGTGTTTTTTATCCCTGGCTATATGGCATACTGGTTTATGGCTGGTTTGAACAAAGATATTAACTAATTGGGGAACCACCAACATAGGCCTGGATGGCTCAGTTGGTAGAGCACCAGAACAGTGGTCCGGAGGTCACAGGTTCAAGCCCCGCTCCAGTCAATTTCTTTGTTCAACTGTTCAATTGAATATGTAATGAGACAGTCTTGAAAATCTGCTCACAAAGCCAGCAAAAGCTCAAAGTAGTAAAATTGTACACTAAGTCACTTGCAGCTGAGAGTCGTTCTAGTGCTTAAATCATTCCTGAATTGTTTGTTTTTTCTGACTATACTTTGATGCCACAGCCTCATTCAGACCTAGTGCAAGGGTGGCCGTGGTCATTGGATCCACCTAAAGGTACAACAGACCACAGGTATCGCTACAGCTGTACATCACTGAAAGAGCCCAGGCGATGTGTGGGGCTGGCTAGGAGGAGGGTCGGTAGGGGAGGAAGGTAAGCCTCAAACAGGCCTGAAGTATGCACTCGACCAGGCTGTTAAGTTCAGGCATTCAACTTTTCCTCGAATCAGCTGATTTCCTCTTTTCTACTTCCCATCTAAAATAGAAAAACACTGTACAAAGTCAGGAGTGTTCAATTTAAAATGTTTTGTGACACCTTTACGTCAGGAGATAGTCCAATGAAAATCAGCCGACACCTCTGGATCGGTCAATTCACATTTAATTTCACTCAAACCATCTGTGCCCTCTGACCTTTCCTGACATGACCTCCTAATTGGTTTTATACTACTACTTTGAGGTTTTCTCTGTAACAGGTTTTATAAGGTATTCTTTATATCATTACAAAGACAATTGATATGCTATTTGATATACTTTTGTTACTTTTGCTGTAGGCAAGTAGTTGTGTATTTAAACGGCGAAGTAACTCCACAAACTGGCCTCAAGTGCATGCTGGCCTGAAGTGTCTTGTACTTGTCATACTTGAAGCATTGATTAATAATGAGCCATTGATTATGCCACCTAGGCATGTTTGCCAAGTGACTTACACAGAGTTACCAAAGTTAACCGTTGTATTCTCCATTCTCTTGTTTTGTCATCTCTATAAGGATCCTGCTTGACAGAGCATGGACACCTTTCGAGAATTACAAACAGCTAGATGATGCCTTGTCAAACACCTCTGACCTGCCGGTATCGCCGCTTCGGTCGCCATCCGCAAGCTCATCACAAACAAGTCTTCCACTAAGTTTTCTTCTTGAAGAGATCAGGGCCAAAAGAATGTAAGTCAACATTTCCGGTTCTGGCTTGTTTTAGTAGACAGAAGGGACAGATGCATAAAGACCCAAGGTTGGCTGTCAAAGTCTCTTTTCATTCCAAAAGGTTGGGTTTGATATGGATTCCTGGAAAGGGAAAATGCTTGGATGCCTTAGGATGTTTGATCAATGTCTTCAATGGGTAATTCTGTTTGTTTACATTTTCTAGCATAAAAGTTCAATGAAAAAGATTTTCAAGGGCATGTATTGTATGAAATGGTTTTTGTTTTGACTCTTATCTTTATCTATCCGGAATTGTTGTTGATGTCTTGTTTGGTACAGGCTGCACTACAGACCAAAGACACCCCCACCAGCACCCCAGCAAGCCCCTACCACCTCACTGACACCCCCGCTGTCCAAGTCGCAAGCTCCCATGGAGGAAAGCATCAACTCCCTCCTGCAACACAGCCGTACCTTCGCTGCCATTGAGACCCCTAGCAAGCTACCCCAGCAGATGCTGATGGAGAGTGATAGTACAGCAGACAGTGATACAGCAGGCCCCTCCTCCTCCCAACAAACACTGCCCTCATTGGCCTCGGCTGCCGAGACTGAAACCATCAGCCCATTGCTTGAGTCTCAGGATTTGCAAACCCTTGAGGTGGATGTTGTGAACTCCGACAGCTCCTCAGACTTGAACACGTCCTTTGGCTCGCTGCCAACATCTCGATTCACCCTGGAGCCTAGCCGAGAGTTAAGCAAGCCCAAGTCAGCTATCGTAGACCCATTGCCTGTTTTAGTGTCACCATCGAGCATTGTCGGAGTCAAGGAGAATCATAACAATTCTGCAGCAAACACCTTGTTGAACCACAAGGCTGTCATAGAAGCTTCTACCAAAGGTTTGTTGACATTCATCCTTTCTGTTGCTCTGCCAGTAAAATATACACTAGCAATTTAGGATTTGGGTCATTTTTTTAAGAGTAAGTGCTTGAAAGCAATCATTGCTGTCCTGTGGTGTGTTTATTGTGAATGTATTTAAAAAGTGAAGTTCATCCACTGGTTTGTGTCTTGGTTCTTTTCATATAGTCACTGGAGTGCCTGAAACCACCCTACCAATTACTCGCGAAACCGCCAAGCACTCAATGGTTTTATTAATTTTTCAGTGAAAAAATACAATGTAATTCAATGAGGTCCAGGTGCTAATGGGTTAATAACAAGACTCTTGACTCTTTCTTTGTCCTAGTTCCCACTGGTCATTCCACGGCACCAGCCGCTACAGTACTACAGCTAAACTATCCCCTAGGAGCCACCAAGACCACCACTCCCTCTACAACCTCACCTGTTACAACCACGCCTAGTATGACCACACCCAGCAATGTGAATGCCGTGGATGGGGTGGCGGTGACAAACTCTGTGGACGTTGTATCGCAGTCTTTGTCAGATGGTGGCACCGGCAGTGAGGCCTTGAGAAAAGGCAGTCTAGATAGGCAGAGGACTAGATTGAACTTGGATGGCACCAATGTAGTGCCGTCCACAGCACAGAGTGTATCACTTGCTAATGCTGTCAAGCGGATTTCCCAAGCAAACAATATCGACGTTATATCAAGGTAATGAAAGTCACAGGACTCTCATTTGATCCACGATTTACCAATGGATTTACAGGTGTTTGTTTCTCATGGGGTTGTTACAGATGTTCAGATGTGCAATCTGGAAAGCATCCGTCCTTTACAGTTGCCCATAATTTCATTTCCTATGGTGGAATCCGGCGACCAGAATTAGAAGCTTTTACTGTGGTGGTGTCATGCTCACGCACATGATGCAAGCATTCTTAAGGACGAGGCGCCCACGCATTTTAGTATACCTATTGGTTGAAGGAGCCCAGAGTGCGTGTGTTTTACCTGAGCACGACTCGCGCGAGCCTTGCGCCACCGCAGAAAATGGCTGCTGCCAGATTTGTCTATTACTTGAAAACTTTCTCAGCAATTCATTCACAAGAACCTTACGTAAAGTATAAAATTACATAATATGAAATTATTCTGCATGGCATGTCATAAAGAAGGGAAAAAACATGAAAATGAAATTAAAATTGAAGTCACACATATTTTAATATATTGACATTTATCAGAAAACTTAACTTTCAAAGCCTCAGATGTGAAGCCAGGTTTGTACTTATCTTGTCGGCATTGACGTTATTTCAAAGTTGGTGCTGAATCTTGTGTAGCTGAGTTTACCAATTAACACCAATACTGTATTGATAAAATTCGAAGGTTTTCATGGTGAAGTTATCAAATAATTGGTGTTGACTGCGAAGGAATATCATTTTTGTATGTCCTATGGTGTTCTGAGACAAGAAAAAAATGGTTTAAACGTAACCCTGACCCCTAAGTCCTTTTGGCTAGGATCCATCCTCAATACTGCAAATCCTCCATTATTTCTTGAATTTGTTCAATTGAGGGGTGACCACTGCCTCAATCCTAAGAAATCCTCAAACTCACTTTTGAAGAAGTGTCGATGATACTCAGAGGCAGTGCTAATGACATCAAGTTAAAACTTTAACATCTTTCAAAAGTATACAATCTCAATCCTTAAAAAAGACGCACTTAATTGATTTTTGAGGATGCAGGGGGGTAAGGGTTACCGCTACAGATAGTATGCTTTGCCCATGTTGTTTGTCATTATACTGATGACGAAGCCACCATTTAACATTTCCCCACCCAGAATGAAAACCCTGGCAAGTCTGCTGAGAGCATACTGTCCAAAATGTTGAGTTACCACTGGTTCTTCTTAGAACCACACAGACGTACATTAGAGATTTGCTCTCACTTGATGTCACCAAATATGATCACTTATTGCTGATGTCCACGTTGCCAGTGCAAAAAAAAACCACCCCAGATATGTCTTTTAAAGTAAACAATAAATATTACTAACGTTAAGAAGCTTAATTTCTTCTGTTGGAATAGCTCTTAAAGGCCTCAATGTTCTCTTTTTTTGTCTTATCACCCAAAACTCAAGTTTTGTGTCATCCGACTTTTTTTTAATTTGTTGATCCATGCAACTAATCTGACCTGAATCTTGAATTGATATTTTGAACAGAGACAAGCATGAAGACGCCAATCATTCACTCGATGGCGGGGCCTGTATACCCAACAACAAGTCTGTCGTTATGGAGGTCACGTGACCCACGTGGTTCCCTCTGGCTTGATGCTAACCTGGAGATGACGCGCCATCCGCAGCAGGCAATGTGTTCAGTAATTGCAGTGTAGAGGTGTGAAGGTAATAAGAAAATATACGAAGACCGGACATCAGAGAACCACAGCTACGCATTATCTGTCCCCATCCAATGTCTATTCTTAATCATTCACTCAAGATCTTACTTGATCGCTGCTTTGCAGTAATTCTTGGCAAGTCTTTACACCAAATGTATCAGAAACAATATTTCCGAAAATATATGTATCAATTTGTTTGGTGCGTACAAAGATAAGCATCTAAGTGACATGTACTCTGACTGTGAAGGAAATTTTTAAAGATGGTTTTTATTGATTCTGTGGATGGGAGGGGGTTAGCTTGGGATCATTTGTCAAAATGCACAAAGTCTTTTTCCAAGAGACATTATTTTACCTGTTGTACAAATTGCATAAACATGCATATCTTTAATATTGGTTGGACTCCGGATCGTGAGTTTTACGCTACCAGAATTTAGCCATTTTATCTTCAGAAAATTTGCTTTAAAAATCTCATCAATTTGCCTTGAACATTTTTTTTTTCTGTGAGCTAAATCTCAATCTATATAATTTCTACTATTCTGTGTATGGTTTATAAGAGGCAGAAAAGACTGGTACTTCAGACTTTGTTGTCCTTGTGTACACAAAAACTTGCCGTTTGCATTCTTGCACAGCGGTAGAATTTCTAAAGATTGAGGATGATTTCTAGCAAAATTATGTGCAAAATGCTGTGAAAATAAAGATTGACAAAAAAAAATTTAAAAATAAAAATCTACAAGTGTCATGAAAAGTGTTTTGGATCTTAAAAAAAATTAATAAAAAAAAAAGTGGAACCCTCCAATTAGCTGTAAGATTGTCGTTTTGACTTTAAAGTGTCTGGTATAAATGTGGTATGAATTGGCACAATTGGAATTGTGACATTTATTAAAATGAAGGGAAAAAATGTATATCACAAGCAGGGTATGTATGTAGAGAATTGCAAATTTGATCCATTGTGGTCAGCATTTAAAATATATTCAGTGCCTTCTTGAGTTATTATGCAGGGCTGGCATTAGTTGCAAGATCACCTTGGGGGGATTCCCCAACCCCACAAAAGGGAGGATGCCGCTATCAATGGAACAGGCAATTCGGCTGTTCTATCAAACCAAGTTATAAACATAGCCAACAAATAAAGTGGAAATGTGTACTGTTTTGGTCTAGTTTCCTGAAGTTTCCTGAAGTTATCTTGACCTAACTAACAGAAAATATAACTTCAGGGCCTCCACAACTATTCAGACAGGCGTTGAATAATCAGGGACAAATCCTCCTTGGGTTTTCCAGAAGGCTGGACAGTCGATCAATGGTGACCTCTTCAACCAAGAGAGGCTTACAAAAGTCCCAAGTGATCCCTTACACCAAGATTCTGTGTGATGCACATTTACCCGCCTGTACTGTGTGCAATTGTACATGTTATATTTATTCAAATGGATTAATGGAAAAGAAACACAATTAATTATTCCAAGTCTCTTCTTGGTAGCTTCAGGACAAATTCTGTCATAAAGAGCTATGTATTTTAATGCACACAATTCTGTAGCCTGATTGGTTATCATAATTGACGTATTGGCTGTCACAGCACCGAGTGCAGCCATCTTGATCTAGTATCATGAAGACTGAACTTCTGCAATTTTCCCAACATTGATTGTCACCAACTTATTATTTATAAATTCCATTTTAGGCTTGAATTTTATATTAAGAAAACATGGTTGTAATCTGAGAAAGATGTGGTCTGACTGTGCCATTCATTTGGAATGGCAAAAAGACTTGTAATATTACGAAACTATTGAGTAGAACAATTTATCTTGTCTTGGAATGATTGGAGCAAGGTATTTAGTCAGAAGAAAGGTGCACTTGAACAAAAGTTTCTCAAAAATAAAATAAAATAAGAATGGACATTGGATTGGATCGGTTAAAAAGTTAAGAGCTAGCTGTCTTGTCGTTAAAGCGTTGTGTATTGTTGGTATAATGAAAACCATACTTAAAGCGGGTTTGTACTAAATTAAAAATTATAGGCATTTTTTAACTGGTGGCAAACATGCATATTTAATGTAAGTCACTATGTATACATAGTGTGTAAGGCCGGTTTCTCTCTCCCTCCACAGTCTGGTATTGCTCTTTCTTTTATCTTTTGTCTTTAATTTTCTTGAGGTACATGTAGTGTCAAATAAAATGGAATGTGGATGCGTGTTCATGGTAGGGGTTCCAGATGCAGTTCAACAAAACACTGCAAGTGTCAGTGTGGTGGGCTGATGGTCTAATGGTTTTGTTTTTTACCATGCAGTGTAGTTTGGTTGGTATAGTGTATAGATGAAGTTCATCTCAGTCCATGTCATTGATCACTATTCACATCGAGCAGTGTAGGGAATCGGGGCTCCAATAAGAGAAATACTCTGGAGTGAGCCACCTGGTGATATCGCTGGTCCTGTGATTAACCTGGTGGCAAGTCTAGTGGTCTTTGTGAGTTTAGCCTCACACAGTGCACTGATCCTACCATGGGCGTACCGTGAAGCATTTAGAGTTCCACACTCAGATTTTAATCAAATACATGTGCCAGTTTGTAGCAACTACATGTAAATCAGCTCTTATGGAGAAAAGTATTCATTAAAATGTATTTACACTAAGTAATGCTTACTTTGTCAATAAGGTTTTATTTTCATCATGCAAACCCCAAATGGAAACTTGACTAGGTGCAATTATTAGAATTATAAAGGTGAATAAAGAAATTGACTTGTACGGTGTTTGAATCTACGACCTCCAGAATACCGTACCGGTGCTCTACCCACTGAGCCATCCAGCTGGCAATTCGAAATTTTTCGATATCTTTGTTCAAGGGCACTAAGATTTATTTGCATGAATTTCATACAGTGATCTCAGAAAATTGTTTGCCTTCAGTCAAGAGCATTTTGTTGTCTCCTACTCATTTTGTCCACCAGGGTACTTATGCAAGAAGCCATTAAGTTCAGCCTTATGGATTTTTATTCGGTTTAAAAATGTCCAACAAAAAAATCCACTTAAGCACATGTATTGCAGTGGCCACATATACTGACATTAGATGGTTACTATGAATGGTGCCATAACCTTGAAGCTGTATTCAGTTCATAAACCCGGAAAAAAAATCTTAACTGAAAGTCTCTTAGTAAACCCCTCATGCTAACCACACAATTTTCTGTTAAGGGAAACTTTTGTCCATTTAAAGGAGAATGTAAGCAGTAGAACGTAGCAAAGAGCATACTTAGTTCAGAAGCAGAATGTGTTTAAAACATGCTTGAAGTATAAACATGCCTTCAAACAACAATTGGTATTGGAAAGTTAATAATCCAAGGCTGTGTATGTATTTATTCCTCAGAAAGAGTTGTATCTTGTGTTTATTGGCATGTCTTAACTCGGCAGATAATCAACAATGTTTTACTAACTATGGTGGGAAAGAGACTCCATGGCCAGTTTTAAAGGAGAGCAGATCATTCTGCTTCTCTCAATCTTTTCTCCCTCTTGTTTTTTTAAAACAATTTGTGAATGTGTGGGAGGAAAAATGAATAAGTAAATGTGATATTCTGTACAAATTGTAAAATTTTATACTCAGAGGGAACTGTTGGCTCGCCGCTGAATCCTATCACGGCGTATTGTTGCAGTTTGCTGTGTAAATAGTATTGTATTTTTTTTCTCCTCCTTGATTGGAGGAATTTAGAAGTGGAGGAATTAATAAAATATACTAAATATGAGAATTTGCATACTGGGTGACACACTGAGATAAACTGTCTCTCATTGTTTCTGTTTGTTTGCTGTTATAATTTTGTGCTAACTTCCCCATCCATTTTATTGGCAAAAATTTGGAGAACCCATCCTGGTCCATGTCGATTTCTTTCATGAAAAAAAACACCTACATTTTCCAAGAAGCTCGGACCCATTACAACAGGACCACTTGTAGTTCTCTCTTTGGTTTAATTTTTTGTTCAAAATTTTGTCCTAAAACAAAGAAAGCGGTGTCTTGAGCAAGACTGTGGCAAATTGCTTTTTTTTGGTGGGGGGGGGGGGGGGAAGGGGGAGTTCAACAGATGTTCAGTCCAAAGAATACAGCAAATTAAAGTAAAAATTTCAAGTCAGTCATGAGCCAATGTGGCCCATCAGGCCGGCGATTATGGTTTCTGGTTTCAGTTGCAAGTAACACTGAGAATATAATACCCCCTGGATGGGATGCTAGTCCGTCACAAGTTACTCCCCAGCTAATGCTGGTACCCATTTTATATACTCCTGGGTGGAGAGAGGCAAGTGGGGTGAAGTGGCTTGCACAAGGACACAACATATGAACAGCAGCTGGATTCGAACCCCTGACCCTCTGATCACGAGTCATAAACCCTAACCACTTGGCCACACTCCCCAGGAAAGAATACAGTGGGGTAGCAGAAAGTTGGAGTCTGAAACAAGATTTGCAATTTTGGGTTACATTTCAGAAAAAAAGAAATTCGGATAAAATATTGTAAGACATTGTATGGGATCCTGATTGTCCCAACATGCTATACATGCCTGAACCACACTAAAACAGACAACTCTACTCATATTTTGATACATTAATTGTTTTAATTGCGCCCTTTTATTACTACATAAGCATCACAAGGTTTCTGTCTCTAATTTTTGTCACAACAATTGGCACAACAGCTTAATTGCACAAACAGCACACAAACCAGCATTCTACATAGAGATTTTTGCACAGCAGTTTCAAATCTAACATTGAATGAGATTTTTTTGGAAAGAAGTCTAGACTTTGTATTTCTAAATAGCCACCAAATAGCATTACAACAAACTCTAACTTAGCTAAACATGTATAACAAACTACTGATATGACAAACTACTAGGCAAGTCTGATACTTTAGTTCCAATAGTGATTGAATTTTCTCCTAGAACTATTTTTTTTTTTTCAAAATGGCAAAAGTAGGCATAAAATTGATTAAAAAGATAAAGATAGTGTCATGTAATCTTGAACTCTGGAACAAGAAAGGTTTCCAAGACATTCAAAGCATTACTAAAAACGAAAACTAATTAGCAACGTATCAATTATTCAATGTTAAAAAACATCACATGAATTTGTTTCAAACACAGTGCTATATAAAAATGTGCGTAGCAATTAATATGAATGTGATGAATCTGCCAACCACATTGAATTGACATAGGAGTTGCAGAAGGCATAAGCCATTTTTTTTTTACTATTAAACAATTATTAAAAATTTTTTAAAAATGATACATTTCATGCATCATGTACTCCATGATTTCTCAGGTTTTGAAGGAAGGGCAACAAACTGATTAAAATTTGAGCAGAAAAATTACACTTTTAAAGGCTTTTAAAATAGAATATTCGCAACTTGTAAGTTAAAAGAAAATGGTTCAGCCATTGCATGTTTAAAGAGTTTCCACTAAGTACATGTACAGCACATATTTAGTGTGTCAATAAACATTTCACATAAATTCATCTTTAAGAAAGGAAATGTAGAACAAGTAAAACCACCAACATTTGCAACAATTGCACAGAAACAACCAATACTGCACCAGACAAAGGAGGAATGTTTAAGACACCACTTGCGTTAAAACTAAATAATGCCCAACACCAATAAAATGACTGATCATCTTTAACTGAAAATTCTTCCGTCCTAACTCAAGAGCTAGTTTGACTTAACATCAACACATTTCCTCAACTGATGACACATGACCAAAATGTACACCCAAGAAATTTAGCCTGTTCATTTTTTCTAAACTCTGTACTTAATCGCTTAAAACAACTACAGAAGATGAGACCTAAGAATCCATTACTAAACTCAAAAGCCAATATGGACATGTACAGTACTTTTTAAACCCCATATAGTGTTTGTAGCACATTTGAAGTCACTAAATGTATTCAGCAATTATGATGACCATTATTATTATTATTACTTTTTGCGGGAAGACTGCTCTAGCCTAGGACAGTACCCACAGCCAATTACATACAGATATCAATATTAATATTTTCATGGTTATACATCATTTGTTTACGATACATCATTTACTATAACACTTGGTAAATATTCTTGTTCTAGATTATATTGATACAGCAGTGTAGCCATCCCACAATTAACATTATTATTAACTATCCACTCTTTTAGAGAAGGGTCACTAAGCCTTCAACCATTTGACTGACCTCCCTCAAAACAACGTCTTTTATTTCCACTTGTCAAAGTCATTTTTACGACCTGTCACACTTAGACCCCAGCTACAAGCTGTTCCTACTGATAACTTTTAATCACTAGTATGCACAGAGCTTAATATGATCTAAAAAGAAAAACAAAATTCTAGTCCCAGTATTGAAAAGTTTAAACAAAGAAATTGACTGGAGCGGGGCTTGAAGCTGCAACCTCCGGATAACCGTTCCGATGCTCTAACAACTGAGCTATCCAGCCCTATGTTGGTGGTTCCCCGATTAGTCAATATCTTTGTTCAAGGGGCAATAGTCAGAAGCAACAAACCCATAGTCACAGTATTGTTAGATTTAATTCCAAACACATTGGCAATGTCATACGGCAGTTGTTCCTCATATACATAAATTCAGGTACAAGTACACTGCCATATTAATATCCACACAATGCTGTTCATATCACAATGCTAGAATAGAAGCCTCCCATCGTAATCCCCCCACCCACTGCCAGAAAGTTGCCTTAAAATTCAGCTTTATCATCATACACAAATAAAGGCTTGAATATCACTGTGTCCATAGAATCCATCTGTATAATGCCCCTACAAATATTTCGAACTAGAAAAAGTAAAAATTAGGGTATGGGCTCGAAGCAGGAACTCTAAATGATGCTGTTAGGCCTACTCATAATAACCAAAGGAAGTACACACTGTGCACCCATTGATTCATGCTTGCTTAAGGCACAGACAGCGTGTGGCCACAGTTCATTTTGAGGTACGCAAACCCAATGCATTGTGTGAAACATGTGAAAAGAACAGGAGTTCACGGCAGAAATCAAGCTGATGTATACCCTGTGACCAATGTTTTACTTCAAGTTACCTGAGGTTGCAGTTAGGCATTTAAGTTTTAAATGAATGCGGGCTTCTAAGACACATTGTTTTTGTGCTTTTAGTCTTTGTAGTTTGAAACTTATTATTTTAGCTTTCACATTACGAATGGTTTCATAACAATGTTTTTATGATGAACACATACATCCTTTTCAAAGTCACACTGTTTCTTGACAATAAGTTTTCACAGCTTCTTAAGAAAAAAAAAATCAAAATTTTGTTGATAATCACAATTACTTTGTTCAATATCTTCAACGCCAATCTCCTGGTTTAGTTCATCATTTTATCTGATGATAAAATTCTGTCAGTTTTTTTTTATTGTAAAATATATCTTCAATATAGAGGCTCACCTCCACTGGTAACCCATAAGAGACAAAACAGCCCCCTGAAGCAGGCTACCAGTTAATACTGTTGGACAGGAGTCAAGCAAACCTCTTAATATAAAAAAAAACCACTGTAGCTGTGTTTTCTTGTACCAAACAGACACCTCAGCATATAAATGATAACAGTTTGAAATGTAAACATAACTCGTTAAAAAGAGGCATACTTTTTCTTGATGACCCAAAGCAAGAGTAACTACAGATCAAGGCAAAGTAAACTACAGAAAGTTGTACCGCACAGAGCTCTGAAGTGAGTTTCTCACAGACTATTGCCCACAAAGGGAATCTATGCCTTAATGAAAAAGGTTTATGTGCTAAAATTCTATGAACCGAATGACTAACTATTGTCTCTCCTAGACATAAGAACTTGATCGTCTTGCTTTCTGTTAACTGTTCGGCACTCATGCCTGAACAGATCGCTATAGAAAACATATCCATGTAAATTTACAAATATCACGTTTTAAAATACTTTAGAGCTTGCTGCCTATAACATTGACTAAACAGCAGTTGGCATGTTTTGTTGAACACCATTTCAAAAATACCATACAGTTCATTTTCTAAGTTGTCCAAGCCAGACAATGTTTGCTCACCAATCAATGCAAGTACCGGTACGTGCTCCATGTCTTGCACTCACTGACGCTGTCGCTCAACTTTACTCCACAGGTTTCAAAGCCTTTGCCATTGCTTCGGTTACCTTGACGATGAAATACTAGAAATAGAATGAGAAATGAAATTGGCAAAATACAATTCAGTCATGGTTAAGAGTTTAAATTATGACTACTTGAAGACAGAAAAGTCAAACCCTTGCATTCCTGAACAAAATGGTAATACCCTAACAAGTTTAACAACAAACAAGTTTTGGCATTTACAGAAAACCTCTGAAAAGTGACGCACAAAGGTGAATTTTAATGAGCTTCAAATGGTCGGCAGAAATAAAAATGCAACTTAGAGTATGCTAGCCGTAAGCGCGTTTCACACCCTGAACTATTTACTAACCCAATGTTTATTATATATTCCCAACACTGCATCACTACTTTATGAAAATACTTTTGCCTGCTGTGCTCACTACCGTGTGCGCTTTTTAGCACCATGAAACTTGGCCCACTCCCCAGACCAGCCATGTCAACACCCTCCAAGCATTAAACCTTGGGTTGGTTATGAATGAATCATAATATATAAAAACTATCAGATTCTTTGGCTTCCATATGACCCTAAACCCATTAGTTCCTGTTTCTCCCCAAAGCACCCTGCCTGTTAGTCCCTACATCGCCCCAAACCACTCAAGCACTGTATGGCTTTATGGAATTTTATCAAAGAGGAATACAATGTAATAAAGTGTTAAACAAGACTAATTGGAACTGTCCTCTTAAGCTTATGTTAAATTAAAAAACGTATGTTTCCATCCCTTCTGAATGATTGCTTTGTACTGTAGGACATGATACAAACCTCAGCCTCTTTCCTATCCGAGAAATGAACTATCTTCCCATGGCTTGACTTGCCCTTCAGTAACCCCAGACCAAATCCTTTCTTCTTGCCCTTTTCCGGATCCTCCTAAAACAAAACAAAAAATAACAATAAAAAAAAGCACAAGTCCACTCTGTTTTAACTTTGAGAAGGATTCTACAATGACTGAAATACCAGTCCATCAAACTTTTGCAATTAAAAAATTAATCGCAACAGTTACACCACTGAAGACATTGTAATGCTTCTTTAAATTCAAAATTGAAGTTTCACAGGGCACGCAACTCAGACGTTACACTTATCTATAGCTAGTTGGCCCATTATTGAAAGTCTTTAGAAATTTCAAGCAAAAGCAATTGACAACTAGCCACAGGCACTCTACTTGACATTTGGAATGGTAAATCTGTTTTTGCTATTAAGCAAAACTTTGCCGTTCACACAAGCTTTTTGCTGATGCAGTTCAACCATTTGTTTTAGGGTTTTAGTGTCTCATTTCTCAAAACTTGTGAACAGTAAAAATGGCTAATTACAATCACTTTTTAGGAAAAAACAGTTGTACATATCTCATAACATTCTAGCTTATAACTAGTTTTGTTCTGAGGCAAATAAGCCTAACTTCTGATGTACGGTGATGCAGTAGTACTATAAGTCTGCTTTTATAATTAGTGAAAGATCAAAGTGTAAAATTCAGAAACTCCATGGTTCTTTGACCTTTTCATGGCGCCATTGCATACATACATGTAAAACCAAATTACAGTTTAACTGGCCAATTTCAACCGCTTGCAAATGGGTAACTCCTGAGAGTTTCCCATATTAGAGACAAGTTTTGAATTGTGTTTTCCAAGTTAGAATGAACCTTGGGCATGATTTGTAGTCCTTTCTCCGTCAGTGCTGGAGGGTCCTTTAGGTCCTTGTAGGGGTACTGGAACTCTACATTCCAATGGCCTAAGACTTCACCCTTGCTGGTCAGTATCAGTCGCCTGCAAGGAGAAAATGTAAAGGTCAATAAAGATGAGTGGGTCATGGAGGTAGGAATCTAGGTGCTGTGGCATTATTACATGACTTTTAACCCTAGCAAGCTCAAGGATGATTAACCCTAACCCGCTAGTAGTTCCCCAGGACTACCCTTCTAAATCCAACAGAGTCCAACGGTTACTCACATGAGTTTCCTGCTCAATCCAACACAACCCAACTTGCCAAGTTGTTGGGTACCTGAACATGTAAAATGACTGGCATGCTCAATCCAACAGATTCCAATTGTGCCTTATTTTTCAGGTGTCTGCTGGATCCAACAAAGTTCAACTTGGCACATTTACCAGTACCCAACAGAATCTGACTCTGAATGTTTTCAGTTGCCTACTGAATCCAACAGATTTTAACAGGAATATATACAAGGGGTTAACTGCTCAGTCCAAAAGCTTCCAACGGGTTATGTCAAATAGTTGGATCCTGTTGCAGGGTTAGGGTTAAATCCACCCAATCAGGACCCAATTTCATGGCTCTGCATACCGACAGAGGGAAAAGGCCACTTACTGTAGCAGAAAATGCTTTGCTAATGGTTAGCATATTTCACGGGTTAGCATATTTCACGGATTAGCAAGGAATTCTGGCTCATGCGCATGCGCACATCCCATAACTAAGGATTCTGTGCTCACTTGGGTAGCACAGAATTTTTCTGCTAGCACTGTATGCACAGAATGGTAACAGTAAGCGTGGAATTCTGCGGTTAGTAGAGCCATGAAATGGGGTCGTAGAGTCACTGGGCCAATGTAATCAGCCTTTTATCTATCATTGTAAAATAAATCTTAAGTAAGAACATGTGCAAGAAATGAACATTTCTTTATGTGTGACTTTCCCCCGTTCACTTCATTTTCTTGCATCCTCTGTTACTTGTAACCTTATTTGTGCTTTAACCTGTGATTTGACTTACGATCGACCCGTGATTGGCTTGTGATTGACCTGTGATTGGCTTGTGATCAATCTGCAATTGACTTGTGACTGGCATGTGACTGACTTGTGATCGATCTGTGATTGACTTGTGATTGGCTTGTGATTGGCTTGTGATTGACCTGTGATTGGCTTGTGATCGATCTGTGATTGACTTGTGACTGGCATGTGATTGATTTTTGACTGACCTTTAAATGACCTGTGACTGATGTGTGATTTACCTGGGAATGAATTGCGGTTAATTTGTGACTGATTTTTTTGTTAAATGTACAAAATGTATGTAGGATCTTTCCCTTATTGTGCATTTTTTTCAGTAACAAAATTGCTCAAAATCTTATGTTTTGTGAACAACAAGTAACATGTAGTTTTAGCTCAGAGGTTACTCTAAATTTTAAGAAAACAAAAGAAAACATCTGCACAATGTTTGGGGTCTCATACCTGGATTGCATTGCAAATGCTCTTAAAAAAAAACTGCAGGCAAAATGTTTTTAAAACCACCTTCAATAGTTGTTTTCTCCCTACCAATACCATTTCAGTTGCAATAATATCACATGATATTTCCCGTTCTTCACATTGAGCAAGGGTTTTTTCATTAAATCCGTAGGCCCCTTACTACGTAATTACCAATAGTCCTACCAGCATTGAACTCGTTACTGATTTTTGACCGAGTTGTACAGACTCAATTACATCTCTGCAAATACTCACTGATCAGTTGCAACCAGGTAATGCTTCTTGTCTGCAGTCAGTTGCATGTGTGCTACATAGTCCTCTGTCTGGGAGAATCTGCCCTTATCAATCTGATGGAACAGATTCAAGCCTTCTGCCTCGTGTTTCTCATAGGGACGGACTATGCCATCTAGGTGAAGGTAGCGTGGGTGACGCAGCCTGGACACATCCTCACTCATGTCAGTTACCCTGGTATGGAAGGCAAACAAATCAAAACTTAAAAAAAAACCTTGAATAGTTTGAGATCAATAGGTTATAGGGATTACTTAATACTGCCAGATAGAACCACATATTTTGTTGACACATTTCAAGCCCATTCCTGTGGTAGCACCAGAAACAAGTACATGTCCAAGCTATCTTAAATATGAGGCAGGAGTGAATGAGTGGCAAGTTTCAAACAATTTAACCCATCAATTCATGTACTTCCTCAATTTATTATAATAATAATAAATTTGGGGCTAACTATCCTTACTCGCAGCTAAGAAGCTGAATTGCGAAGGACGTAGCCATAACGTGGTTGAGCCGAAGGCATGTAAAGGCGCCTTAGGCAGCCGCCATACGACCCATGTCTGACCACGCAGCACTGCCAGAGACCAGGAAAGTTGAGTTTTGCGGCGGGAGGAAAACCAGAGAGCATGGGAAAAAAACCTTGTGGCGCAGGAGAGAATCACCCACCTGACCGGTGGATTAACTTATATCATTTAGATAAAGTGTAGAATAGATAAGCCTCATCATGGAATATTGAAAATGGGAGCTTGTATGCATTCCACCACTTCCAACTACCGGCAGTCCCTAAGAGATCCTTAATTGTGCATGTTTCAAACAAAATTTAATTTCTACATGTCTCAATTATCATTCTTTCTGCCGATGTATGTACCAAGTAATGAACAAAAAATCAAAACAGACTTTAGCCACGTGGATTTGTATTTGGCCAAGCATGTTTGTTCAGGTGTTTTTTTCACCAGAATTTGAAAACAAATAATGAAATGTTTTTACAATTAAAATAAAAAAAAGGAAATACATGACTTTTTACCAAAGTACGGTAACATTTGTTTGCAGACTGTTAATTATGAAAAAGAAAACTTAAATTGTATTCTCAAGAAGCAATAAAAATGCATACAAAAAAAAGAATACCAAAAATGTTGAGCTGCCTGACTAAGAAGAGACAATATCTCAGCACAGAACACACTTTATTGTAAAAAACGCTTGCCACAAATGGAAAGGAATTCTGCGAATCAGACCTGCGAATGCCTTCAAAGGTGCTGCTAGCAAAGTCAATGACACCTCCTGTGGGTTTGGCTACCACGCCCGCCAAACCTTTGCCGACGCCCTTGAAGAACCCCTTGGCACCCTCCTTCTTAGCCCCCTGGAAGGGGTTCTTGACCACGCCCGTTACACCATCCACAAAACCCTGGAGGAAAAGTTATAAAAAGAAAGAGATGGTAACTTAAAGAGATATTGACTGGACATGCGCTTTTCGTAGTACTGTAGCAATGATGTGTACATGTTTGCTTAAACCAGTTGACTAAAACTCAAGCTTCTCATACTGAAGAAAATTGCTAGCAGATTTTTTTCAAATTTTTTTTTTCCCATTAAATGTACAGTAGGATGAACATTTTGTTTAATAATTGCAATAATCTTGCAGGTCTAAACTCCACAATGCATTAAAAGTCACTGTTAACTTTTTGAAATGGCTCCTACACCATCTGACAAGTAGCCACATGTTATGTGGCATTGGTTCTTACCATGACTAGTCCCTTGCCACCCCTAGCCAATCCCTCCTGGAATGTAGCCGGTTTCTGGTTGATAGCCTGCTGTCTCTTCCTCTTGTACTCCTCATCCATGGTCAGTGCTGCTAGGCCTTTGCCTAGAGTCCCTGTGATACGTGACACTGCACCGGCTGCACCACCCACTGCATGACCAAACAGGCTGCGCATACCCAGGGCCACACCCTCAGCAAACTCCTCAGGCCCTTGAACGATACCCTGCAATCAATCACAATATTGCCTATCAATAAAGGCAAGAGCATACTGAATTCCACGTACTATTCCAAATGCCATCATGTGGGATATGCCATCCGAGGGGCACATGGCACCCGAGGCGAAGTCGAGGGTACTATTGGCCCCGTGGGGGTTAAAAACGGCATATCCCACATCACAGCAGTTAACAACTGTTTCATTGTATCATGTGCCAATAAGTCAAAATTACAAAGGGATGGAACTTACTATGCAAGAAATAAATGAAATCAGTGCGGTGTTACCCTTGATTACTGCAGGCTTTTCTGCCGGATATGAGACAGAGTGGTTGCACATTGCATGCAGTTCTCAGTCACGACCGCGTGTGCAGGTTCTACACACGCACATGCAATGCGCATTGTATATATGAGTTAACCACTGTACATGCGTTTTTATAGACTGGACACGTGGCCGTTCTCGACCAATGAAATTACAGTATCCAAGCACACGATATAACAAAATGGTTTGCGTTCTTGATACCTTCTTTTACCATAACACTAAATTCATAGTGTGACTATAGTGTCGTCTTCTTAATTTGCCCCTTTTCTTCTTTTCAGCAACAGCAACACAAATTTACCAACAAAAATATCAACAGCAGTTCCCATGCATGTATTTTAACATGTACAGTCCAAAGTATCACTGTAATGTGCAACTTTTACAAATCTATACCAAAGAAAACACAATAGGCATCTGTTGTTAAGGCCAACAAAAAAAGTCTCCGGTTTCTGGTATGCGCGCGCGTCGCCGTAGCCATGCGCGTCGGCAAAATGAAAAAGTTTTTTTTTCAATGAAAGATGATGTCTCAAAACCGCCAAACTCACTGGTTTGACTGGAATTCTGCTGCTGCGCAATTTCAACGTGTTTTTAGATGGGGTTATGATCGAGAATAAGCTTTATGTGGCCTCTCTGGACTCCCATATATTTGCACTAAGTTTAGTCGGGCACCATTTGCAGTCATCAGCCGACATTTGAAGCAAATTTGAAGCAAAAAAGTCGGGTAAAAAAAAAAAAAGCCGCGTCGCCGCACCACTTTTTGGACAAGCTCCATACCAAAAACCGGAGACTTTTTTTTTTTGGCCTAATCTGACAAAACTTGAAAATTTCTGAACACCTGCATATAGCCACACACGTAATTGTTCACAAGCCAACACTTTACCTGGTAAGGCTCATAGAAGAAATCCACCACGCCAGTCTGTACACCACGCACAAAGCCAAATGGGTTACCAATGACATCTAAGCCGAGTACCAGTACATAGAGCTGTTTGATGGCTTGATTGGTGTAGTGGCTGATTATCTCTGATGTCAACTGCTGCTGGCTGTAGAACTGGTGCTCACGCTCAAAGAAACCCAGTCTACAGGTAGAAATTATTATAATTTAGATTATTGTGTGAAGATTTTGTGATTTGCAGTCATTTTCTATTGATTAAGGGCACTACCTATGTCTCCAAAAAAAGAGAGAGGTAGGAGCAGTGGATTCAAATCTAGGAAATAATAATGACATAAACTGTTTGACTAAAACTGTGCAATCATGAAACAGACAAATTCAAGTCACAATGAAATCAAAAGTCAATTTACAAGTCCAGTCAGTGTAACAAACAATTTCAAAAGAGTTGCTTTTATCACAGTTCATTTGGATAGCTTTTGAGTCGACTTGGGACAGGATGAATTGTGATTGACTCAACTACACACCATCACTAGAACAAGAAATTCGGCTGAATATTTTCCCCAACACTTTCAGAAACCTCACTGGTTAAACACTTTCAATCCCAATGGATGCAAAATTTCATATTATACGGACAAAATTGCCAGCAAAAGTCAATCTTACTTGAAAACGACATCGTCCACATTTGTGAGTGTGACGCCCACACTCTGCAGGATAAGCCGTATGGCATTCTGCTGGACTGAAGCCTTCTTGGTGACTGCTGATAAATCGTTTTCACCGCCGGTGTCCGATAGAGAGAAGCTGACATGAGTCTGTCAGACAAAAACGAAAATGAACAAGAATTACGCAAGGGGACAATGACTAGGTGCAAATATAACAATTATAACATTGAACAAAGAAAAGTGACTGAAATTGGGTTTGAACCTGCAACCTCCGGCATTCTACCAACCGGCGTTCTACCATTACGTGAAACTCCCATTTGCCAAAATTTACTGTGGCTCATATCAGCTATTCCTGTGGCTCTTATCAGCTGTTATCACAAGTACCCTTATACCCACTTCCCCAGGCCCAGTGACCATACTGGGAGCTGTGAATGGGCTGGTGGCAGAAGAAGCGGAAACCTTGAAGAGCATGGTGAAGTTTTGATATCTGAGATATATTATCTCGATTTTTATGATTCAAAAGTATTTCTCAATATAACTTTTTTAATTTTTTTTCAAATACTTTACATTATACACACCTAAGTAAAGAACCTAGTAGACTTTGGTAGATATTTTTGTCTGAGCAGAGGCACACCACACCACACCCACTGCACTCGTTAGCTCTTGATCAGATAAGAGAGTCGCGTTGAAAGCTGCTGAATCTGAAAATCTGAAATCGCGACCCGAGTTTGTAGTTTGTCATAGGCAAGGTCTAGCTCAAAAAAATATTCTAAGTAATGCCAACTGAGCTATCCAGCCCTGTGTTGGCGGCTGCCTAGTTTGTCAATGTCCGCCATTTGTCTACTTCACCATACAACTTCCTTGAAGTCACTTTCCAATAACTAAAGCTATATCTTCACAATGTATGATGTTATTCGCGGTATTCATACATACCTTGAGGGGTGAGAGATGGAAGTTATCAAAGAAGTTGACGTTTCCAGCTAAGGCAACCTTAACAGCCTCTTCATCCAAGTAGGTGGTGGTACACACCTGCAAGTCTTCTTCCATCCACTTCAACTACATGGTAAAAAAGATTAACACGAAATAAGGTCCACACATCCAAGATACAACTCCATCTACCTTCATTTGGTATTAAAAACAAACTCGAAAATTAATCCAGTTTTAGGGATAACATCTAACAGATTCCAATACAGCAGTCAATACACATCATTCGGTTCTGTAGTTTATTGTTATACAGAGTAGGCTTGAATGACTCCAACGGTTTCAAAATTGATTGTGATTATGTCAGGATAATGATTCAACTCAGAATCAATTTCAAGTTTATCCATCACATAAAAACTGTGGGAAAACCTCAGTAATATTACTAATGAACTATACTGCTAAATCACAATGCAATGTCGTTAGAAGGTGAAATCCCTCTCTCAAAAATGATCATTTACTGCATAAATTTCGTTTTGTAGTACTTTGAATCTATTCTTTGGGAAATGGAGTCAAATCCTAAAAAAAAAGTGGAATCAGTATTCCGATTCCAGGCATGGAATCGATTGTCTTTGATTCTGAGCTGGAGTCGCCCAAGCCTACTACAGAGCTGACAAACAATCACATCACAGTAAAAAGAAACAGAAAAAAGTCAAAAGTTATGCACTACGTTATGAAGGGCATTGCCAACTTCAGTCAGATCCTATAATGTTGTTCCAATAATACTTCCCCCCCCCCCTGCATAATTTGTAAGGCCCGGCTGAATCTAACAATACCCAGCAATTTCAACAGAGGATGTGTTGTTTACAGGTTAGATCAACAAAATACAAAAGAATATATCTGCTGTTGGATCGTGTTGGATATAAGCAGGGCTTGCATTATTAATTTACTTGACAAATGACTTCAGTTAAAGATTGTCTCAACAGTAAATGCTGGGTAAAAAACAAAGAAATTAAAGTTTATTCAAGGATGATTGTGGATTTTGCTATTCAACTGTGGATTGAATAAGCACGTTAGAGTTTGCAGTAATTTCTGGTTCAAACTACTCCTGCCTCAAGAAGTAATGGTTTCTCTTAATCTCCCTCACCACCTGGAGAATTCATGTCAAATGTTGACATCAAACAAAACAACTACAAAAAAATCTGACGTCGAGTGCAATACTTCACTGGTACATGTATGCCAAACGAAGAGCCACTTTATACTTATAAAGTCTCATGGACAAAACCCAGTAAATAATGTTTCTCTGTAGGATTTCCTGCAACCAATATCTTCAATATTTTTTCGTAATGTTGTAAAAAACAAAAACAAATGCTTAGCTGTAAAAGAAATTTGGAACGATGTAACTTGTCTTTCCCTGATCTTCAAGCTGGGAATACCAATGTTTAAATGTGAATGATCTCAGTGTAATGTTGACGGCAAGCATAGCACAGCCATATCTAAGTAATGAAAACATGATGTGTCATCTAAGTGTGGAGGTGTTTTTTTTAGGATTATTTACTATTGAACTTTTATTTTTTCAATGGTGGCAAAAACCCAGGAATGAAGTTTAATTTTAGCCAATTGATATCAACATGCGTGATTTAGGCAATGTGGAATGTTGACAGAACTCTTGAATTAAGAATTAAACATTAAATTAAAATAAATTAAAACCAAAAGATGAGCTCTTATCTCAAACGTTAAAATACACCATACTGATAATTATAAAACAACACTGCTAATAATTAACAAATAAAGCAGCATACGCTCTCACAAATATTACCATCAAGGTTTTTGGAGAAAAAAAAAGAGTAAACAACTCATTAATAATCATAAAATAACAATTATTTCAGAAAAATATAAAAAAATCACAAATCTTGAGTAGCAGATGAAAAACATAAAAGCGATAAAAACAATTGAACAATGCAGGCAAAAAAGAAGAAAAACAATCAACTCAATACAAAATCACTCAACATCAAGGGATTATCAGCACTTTTCACAACATCCAGTGCAAGGATGTTTTTACGTCAAGAAGAAAAGTTAAGACACAAATGAAACGAAGCACTTACACACAATGAGCGATCGGGCCCGAGTGCCTGAATATGGAATTAACATCGATGTACAATACAAGGTAGAAAGATTAGTTCATAAATCTGGCTATCAAGGTATTGTCCTATGGGAAACTAATTGCTAGCATCTATACTTTTTTAGTCAATCCAATCCCCCAAATTACAATTTCCTTCTTTAACCGATTGATATACTTGCTGAAGCTTTGACTGACCGATCGACTGTAATTTTTAACTATAAATCAATGTATTGATAACTTGATATACTTTTAAATTGATTGATGGATTGATGGATTGCCAGTGTTGTAGTCGAGACCGGATAGTCCGAGACCGAGACCAAGACCGAGACCTGAAGTTGCGAGACCGAGACCGAGACCGAGACCGAGACCGAGACCAGCCCCTTCAAGGCGGACCAAGACCGAGACCGAAATCGTCCGAGACCGAGACCGCGGATAATAAATAACAATAATCTAAATAAACAATAAGACACTAATTACAGCTGAACAGTCTGTCCTTGAGATGTTGATGTTCATGGGGATGTGAAGGAAGTGATTGAAAGTTAGGAATCACTTGTACCTGCTTAATTGTGTCATGCGAGTGCTCTTCAAGTTTGCCTCATGCCACAAATTACAATATGGCAACAGAACTTGTTATTGTCACAATCAATTAAAAAAATATTGTTCAACTACTATAAAGTGTAAATCTGATAAAGAAACTCTAACTTAGGAGTACGACAATTTGTACTAGTTTTTGCAAATCTTGAACATGTTGAAACTTGACAAAAGTAAAAAGTTAAAGGTGGATGTTTCATCTGTTATAGGAACTCGGACCCTAAACTCCAAAGCCAGCCCTTGGTTTCAGCAATGACCACTAACGGATATTTAAATGCAACTTTAATTTTACATTGGACCTCCTTGTAAACCTGATTCGAAAAAAATCTGGAGCAAGAAAATATTGATTTATTTCAGTCATGGAATATAGATTTGTACATGTAGACAAAAAAATTGAGAGATGGTAGCCATATATGGATTGGTCTGCCTCCCCATCCCTCTTTGTGATTCTCCTTCCAACCCTGCATGTTTGTGTGTCCCCTACATGTTTGTTTCTTGTTCCTCTGTCATTTACCTCTGAAGAAGGCCTGGCTAAGGCTGAAATGTAATGCCACTGTATTTTTGTTTAATGTCAATAACGTTACATATACTATAGAAGATCGATGAACCATATTTGCCTGATCTATCTTCTGTTCATCTGCCTGCCGTCATCATCGTCATAAGCCTTTTAGAGAATATGGCCGACACAATAGAAGGGCGCTGTAACAAACTGAATGTGGTGGGCGAGATGCACTTTTAGGATGCATGGCTCAGTGCGCACGCCTCTCTGTGTTTTGAACCGGGCAATTTACTTGAGTATTTTAGTGACAAGTTCGACATTGCCAATATTCTAATCGCTTATTGTGATGGCCGTAAACAGCATATAGCGATTAATGAAACAAAAGTCTTCTCGACTCATGCAAACGCAATTGACATTTAGGAAGGAGACGAGGCAGGCAATAAGACTCTATTTTTGTGTGACCATGGCAGTAGCTCAATTTGTGTTTATCACAGATGAAAAGATGAATACATGGCGAGTCAGAAAGAAAATGACCGTATGATCAAAACAAAATGGCACGCTCCATTTTGTAAAAAATATAATTGGGATAAAGAACATGTTATTGAGTAGTGACTGTGAACATTTCACGTAATTTGCATACTATTCCCAAGTCGTGTCTATTTTAATAAAGAGATCACAAAATTCAGCTGTCCATACACCACTAAATACAATTTAAACGAATGAATATCAATAAATAAAAATAATAAAATAAAAAAAACGTTTTTCCGCCTCCACGAATAAGGAAAAATTGAAAAGGAAAAAAAAAAAAAAAACAATATTTCTAGAAAAAAAGTTGGTGTTTCCCCCCCATATTCAAAAAAAAAAAATGACGTAAAAATAATGTTTCAGTCTTGATTCATAAGATTTAAATCTCAGTTAAGTGAAGAGAGACACATTCCCATGTCATCACACTGCAGTCACATTTGCCCTAAACTGATTCTTTCTTTAACCTAAAAACTAAAGGGGCGGGCCGCCCCCGGCTCCCCCACCTGGGTCTCGACTGACCACCCACCAAAGCCGAAAGACCAAAGAGGACCCGAGACCGAGACTTGACGAGAGACCAGCTCCCGAGACCGGGAGACCGAGACGGGCAAAAGTGTCTCGAGACCCGAGACGAGACGAGGCCCCGGTCTCAGACCTCTAACACTGTTGATTACTAATTGGTTTCTCTCCAAACGATTGACTCATCCATGACAAAAATGACTTTAAATATAAATTTAATGAAAACAAGTTGTCACAAATGTGAGTGTGTCCCCAAAAAATACAAAGCAAGTTTGGAGTGGTGGTTCAGAATTGGATTCCCTTCAAGCAAAAACAATGACCTACAATATTTATGAAACTTTGTTTTAACTACCACCGAAACCGTGTTTTATTCAAGGGGGTTGGTATGATTGAAACCAAGATGTCAGCGAAAATGGAATGTAATGGACAAAGTACAACATCAAATACATTTTCATAGAATCTTTGTGAAATGTTGGACATAATGTTGAATAACCCCGGTGCACATAAGATCTTACTAGGAACACAGTGACTTTCTAATTCTAAATGACCTACCTCCATGCCAGTAGTGTCCTGCCCACTGATTAACACAGCAGCCAGGCTGCTTATGAACCCAATATCCACCTTGACTGCCATCTCTTGAATCAGCAACTTGAGGTACTTGATCTGGTTGACTTTACTGTGCTCTGAGTAGCGCATCATCAGACTGCACTCAATCATGGGCTTGGGAACTGCAGTATGGAACAATGCAAACAAGTGTAAGTGGTTGTAGGTTATGCAAATGTATACTTATTGTTTAATACCAACCACACTCAACCAAAACTCTCAAAACCTACTGGGCACATCTTGCTCAAATTATGACTGATCAATCCAAGCCATCCAGCCATTTTCTTTGTTTGGCCCAAAACAGTGATAATGTGTACAAAATTATGCAATTTATGACAAATGGTACCGAAAAAAAGTTGCAGTTTTGTATACATGCAAGGTGAGTGTGAACCACAACTTGCACGTATACAAAAGTGCAAATGTTTTCGGTATCATTTGTCATAAAGTGCATAAATTCGTACACATTATCACTGTTTTGGGCCAAATAAAGAGTATGGCTGGATTGCTAAGGAATTTCTGTACTGATCAGTCATAATTTAAGCAAGATGTACCCAGTAGTTTTTGAGTTAGACAAAAAAGTATTAAGGGGGGACTTTCTTTTTTGGTTGAGTGTATTATTATCTTTTGAAACTAGAAGTGTTTGATGCAAAAGGCAATAACGATCAAACTACGACTAAATTTCTACGACTGATAACAACAATTGATGCAACTATGATAGACTAGATCTCAACATTTAATTGAACAAGTCCAATCGCTTTCAAAAAAAATCAATATCTAACCATAGACTCCTTACACAAGTAACCCCTCAACACCGAAAATGACAAAGAGCCCCGATTATGAAGGACATATGGGGGTTTGTGCATATCACAGTTAAAATTTGGTTCTAAAATTGGACACATTTTGAGACTTCTATCATTACATCAGTGAAAGGCAAAGTCGATTCAAAATCATCAGTTATTTACGTCCAAATTTACGTGTTGAAACTAATGATCGCCCAGACAAATTCCATTAGGCCTAATATATACAGCATTCTCATTAGGCCTCCAATCATAAATCCACGCAGAAGTCCTGAGATGTTTACAACTGCAAAGTATAATGTCATAATTATAATCATTTTCCTGTAACCCATTAGCCCTCGTACCGCCCCATACCGCCCTGCCTGTTACTCCTCATACTGCCTCATAATGCCCAAGCACTCTATGGTTTTATTGATTTTATTGAGGAGAATATACAATGTAATACAATTTAATACAAGTACTAAAGGGTTAAAAAAAGTCTAAAAGCATGACTGACACATACCACTCTCAGCAGAGACACTCTTAGGTGGTGGTATCGGGGCCAGGACTGTTGGGAAGATGGCAGCTGGCATCTGATTATCAATCTGGATACGATGGATCTTCAGATGAACCTGCAACTGGTGTTTAGCAGTACGGACTTGAGCCCACATCCCTGTGTGATAGGTGCGACGAATGGCGCGACGTTCGGGTAGCATCATACTCATGGTGCGGAAATCAACCTGTGGTTTGATATGAACATCAGAATGTTACTGTTCCTGCATATTTCATCAATATAAGGTTGAAAAAATATCAATTTTGATAAGGGTTTGAACGCTTGACACTCTGAACATGGTACTGTATGGTGTTCTACCAATTTTTCATGACTTGGTTCAGGGATGGTGGTCAACAAGCCAAGCACCAGTAAGCAAAGTCAAACAACAAAATATAAGAAACACAAAAGACACACAATGACTAAACACAGACAAAAACACTAGAAATGTAAATACTACTTTGTTCCATCCTGAATGATGAGATCTGATTTTCTATTTTAACTAGAGAGCACCTGGAGACGGCAAATAATTCAATTGAAAACATTTAGAGAGATATCACATTTTTTTGTATGAAATTTGACACACAAATTTGGATTCCAACCCTGACTCTGGAAGTCGGTTTTTCATGACAGTGAGAAGCTTTACCTCAAAGTCTTTTTCCAGCTTGGTGATTTTGGGCGGGGCATCTTTTTCTGCCGTCAGTTCACCCTGTGCCTTCTGGTATCCATCCTCCAAGAGTTTCATCTGTTTACCGTTCATGTCACGCCAACGTCGACGAATCTTGTTCTGCCAGATGATGCCGGAGCTGTAACGAAGAGCAACAAAATTGTTTAGTCCAATTGTTACAATATTAAACAATTATAAAGGATGCCTTTACTTTTGAACAATTGACATCATTTTTTGGGAGACTAAATCTTAATGACCTCTCACCAAAACTTCAGACAGAGTTGGCATTAGCTCTTTCCCTTTGATAAGCTCACAGATGGGGAAAAGGCATTTTGCCGCAGGTTTACAAGTTGTTTTAAAAAATTCTGTGCAGAAGTCCGGACCTTGTCATTTATAAATCTATTTTACAGGAAGGAAAAATAACACTAGTAGCCCAATATTATAAGTTGTAGTTACAAAACATTAATCAATTTCTACATGTAGGTCCAAGGGATAATGGTTTTACATCAACAATAGAACCTTGCCATAGGGTTCACAGTTAAAAAAATACTTTTCAAACGAAATTTCACCTGAAATAAAAAATCTATCACCCCCTTGAATTTTGGCTTTGCCACACTGCATACTGTAGACTGGCAATTGCCGACTTTATGCTCATTTCATGGTAACAGGTCACATATGAAGAAGTCCGGGTACCATACCTGATAATACCAATGTACGCCACTTCAGTTCTAGTCAGGTTGTTGACAAGTGACAGACCGATACCAGGTAGTGACAAGACCAGCTCCAAATCTGACTGCTCCAACTCTGCTGCCTGGTATAATCATAAAAAATTAGGATTTTACTTGGCAAGTGTCTTTTTTGGTGCAGAAAGGACATAAGGATAACTATCAATGAAACTATCGTTATTCACCTGTGATGCGTTTGTTGCTAAAGCAAGATCTTCTGTGAAGCATAGCATGCGTTGGGTACCATCCAGGAAAGACACCCAGTACATTTGTTGACCATCGTGTTTGAAATCACCAATACCATCCTGTCAAAATCAAATAAAGTCCATCAAGTTTTAATGTAGAAGGACTGAGCCCCAATCACTGAAGCTGCCAAGTGGACAACATAGCTTAGCAAATGACCATGCTAACCAATTACCAGACGGAGGCAATACAAAGCACAGGACACTGCTGCTGGTTACCTATTGAAAAGTATTGACTTCTTCCCATGTCAATGAAGCATTTGAGGGAATATACCCCAGGTAGGACGGAAACATCCACCTACTTTCATGAATCTACAGACAGGACACTGGTGTCTAACAAACTTTGCATTTATTCTTTTTCGAGCAACTCCAGTAACATAAATCTGGTGAGGGAGTGAACATTACATTTCATTTCTTGAAATACAGATGATTCTGCGATAAAGACACACCAGAACTGTCCTTGAAAAAAGACGTTTGATGAGTGGTAGTGGTAAAGCTTGATATGTCTTCTTCAAACTATGTCTGTTGACTTTAAAAAAGCACCATAATCGCATGGAAATGCACAAAAGTCATACAACATTACATCTGGAAATGTAACCTTCACCAGAATGTAATTTCAAAGTGGAATGAATGGACCAATGGCAGTTTACCTTGATGAGGTCATTCTTGTGGTCTTTCTCACCCACATTCCAGACAAGTTGGCGGATCTCTGTGGGGTCCTGCCAGGTGTACAGGACAGCCTCTCCTGGTTGCAATGTCTGCTCCTCTTTTACATTACTGATAAGGAAATCAGAGGCAACAGAAGATACTGAAATCAACCCCAAAATGTCCAAGGTGAACAACTTTGTTTGGTTGTTCAGATGTCCGTTGGTTGTTTCACTCACTCACTCAAACTTTAAAAAGAAATTGATGAAACAACTCACATTTGTGCTAATCAGAGTCTTTCTTAAATTGTCAGCAAAAGCTGTCATCCAAATTTCTTGTTCAATTACACTTTGACTTATACTAACAGATTTACAAGTTTTTACATTTTCCATTTCACAAACAAACTGATGCTTTATACTTTTCGTTTGTTAAGTAAATATTGCCAGATATGTCTTGCAAAGACTATGGACTCAGTACACATGCAGTAGATGGTGCATTGTGACCACTTAGCCTCATTGGGCAGGACACAACGGGAACGTGTACTGGGTCGTGCGTGTACGGCGTGAAGTACGCGTGACTTGTTTTATTCTGTATGTGCACAAACCCATAGTACATTGGAATGTCCCTCCCAGAGGTCCCCTAACTCTCCCTTTGTAACCTTTGTAAGACTTCTTACATCTTCCTCATAACTTCTTTGCTTTCCATGTATCTTTGTCATTTACTTTTATGTTTTGTTTATCTATAAAGTTACGTACTTTATTTGTGTTCACTATGAAGTTATGAAATAAAATTTAAGGAAAACAAAAATTTAATTGAATTGAACTGTTGAGGGGGTACTGGTGCACGGAGCCCATACTTACGCCTGATGGTACTTGACAGGCATGCTGTCCGTGTGGTTGATCAGTTGTACAGTGAAATTGCCTTTGCTAAAGGACTCAAAACTAACAACAGTTGCCGTCTCTGTGACTGATGTATCAACTATGATACCACCAACCTATACAACAGAAAAATAGACCCAAAAGGCATTAATAGACTCGGAATTCCAGGAAGATAAGGGATGGGTTTCAGTAAGTGTGAAGTGGTAAATGCATTAACTAGTGTAATGATTTGCAAGTATCAGGGTGAGATTGGGGGAAAACAAAAAATCCACAAAGTTATCGGCTCAGGGTTTAACTCTTTCGCTATGGCAAGCCGCTCACAGCGGCTCACAAAAATTGTACAGGTCGTACGGCGAGCCGCTGGCAGCGGCTCGTTGACGTCACTGTGAATAAACAGGCATATCCTCATGACGTGTGCCTTATTTACATAATTTATGTCGTATTTCGATCTGGATAACCTCTGACCTTAGTTTGAGCCGCTGCCAACGGCTCTCCGTCGCGCCAAAGGGGTCTGCTGCATGTTATTGTGAGCAGTTTGTGTACAGAGAGACATTTAAAAATGGCGGCGTCCACATCGACACACGGTGCGTCAGCAAGGCGGAATGTAACTGCACAACAGGCCCTTGAGAGGCTTGCACGGTGGGATAGTGACACTGCCGATGATACCTGTGATGACAGCGATTCAGCAGAAAATGCCAGCGATTCAGCAGAGGATATGGATGTTGATATTAGCGATGATAGTGATGGCGCTAACCGGAGTAGTGATTATGATGGCGTAAGTGTGCATAACTCTAGCAATGACAGTGACACTGACGATAATGATAACAATCAGCCTGTACATCCTGTTGTACTAAATAGAGGACGGGCTGCCGTCAGAGGACGAGGACGTGGACATGTCCGTACGCGTGTCCGTGGCCGTGGCCGTGGCCGTGGGCAAGGTGGACATGCCCCTGACCCTGTCATGCCTGTCCCTACTGTAGATCCCAATTGGAATGATGTGACCAATTCACAGACTGATGCTGCTGGCCTTGCATTTCCCTTTGAACCAGCTCAGAGGCCCCCTGGTGTCCAAGCAGATTTGGATGAGAATTCAAGTGAGATAGACTGTCTGTTTGAATTGTTGTCAGAGGAGATTCAAGATGACATGGTTCGTATGATAAATGAGCATGCTCTATACAAGAAACGTTTGAATAATCCTCCAAAGCGTAGATCTGTGTACAACACTTGGACGCCAATTGACCGCCATGAACTTTTGAAATTCCTTGCCGTACTCATTGCCATGGGTCTCAGTAAACGACCGTCAGTCAAGGATTATTGGACCAAGTTCACGCCCCAGTATACCCCATGGTATCATAAGATGTTTCCAAGACAGAGGTTTGAAGCAATCTACCACACAATGCTTCATGCATCCAATATTGAGGCACAGTCAAAGGACAAAATCGAGCCCTTTTTGAACAAACTTGTGGAAAAGTTTCAGGAGGCATTCTATCCATTTCAGAACCTATCGTTGGATGAGATGGTGATTGGTTGGAAAGGACGCTGGAAATACAAGCAGTACAATGCAAAAAAGCCCAGGAAGTATCACATCAAGACATTTGGACTTTGTGACAGTATTACTGGGTATGTATACAATCTTCTTGTGTACTTTGGGAAGGAAACCTCGTACAATCCACATCTAGACAGGAACAGTGGTCAAGCAGAGAAAGTGTTTGAGTATTTGCTTAGGCCTGTCGGTAAAGGTCATCATGTTTTTGCTGACAGGTACTACACCACAGAGAAACTGATCAGGCATCTGATTGAAAAAAAAGACTCACTACACTGGCACGCTCAATCTCAATCGGAAAGGTTTCCCACTGGAACTGCCAAGTCTGAAACTGGACCATCTAGAGGCTCGGTGGTACAGGAGTGATGATGATAAAATACTCTGTGTCATGTGGAAGGATAAGAAGGGGAAATCAAGGAAGGAGAAAAAGCCAGTTGTTGTTGTGTCAACACAAGCCTCAGTCAAAACCAAGCGCATTACGAGGAAACAGCATGATCCATTTGACATCCCGGAAGTCATACAGGACTATAACATGTCAATGAATGGATGTGATCGCATGGATCAAGCTGTATCATACTATGGACAGTTCACTCGCAAAACGATCAAGTGGTGGAAACGCATCTTCCTGTGGCTCTTGGAGATTTGCCAGGGTAATGCTTACATCTTGCATTCGCTAACACGTGCAGATGGCACCCCCAAGTTGAGTTTCAGGAACTTCAAGTACAATCTCATCACTCAGATTGAGGAGGCATCTGTTCAGATCCTTCCCCCCAATGTTGATGTGCATGTGGTCAAGCCAGGACCAGGGAGAACCAGTATAATGGAGAGACATCAAGGGAATAAGCACCTTGTGAGGCATGTGAAGGATGACAGAAACTGTGTGGTTTGTAGCACTCCTGCCGCTCGCAAAAGGACAAACTTTGTGTGTTCTGGTTGCACTGGCAACCCGCATCTCCATCCAAAGGAATGCTTCTACAAGTACCATTCATCCAATTAGTTCACATTTCAGGTAATTAATTATCAGTAATTTTCCTAATAACACTTTCATTTCAGCATTACAGTGATGGACCGGATATGGATATTTCAAATTTCTAATATTTTACTAATTTCTAATTTGTGTACTTTCATTTCTAATTTTCGAAAATATTACCTATTGAGGATGTGACATGTAACATGTGACATGTGTTTATCTTTTGCATTATTTACAATCTGATTAGCGTCTGGTCAGTACATAACCTTGCATGTTATTGAATAACACATGCCTGATTTGGTACAATTTGAAAAGACCAGGCACATGATTTACCGGTTGTATTGTTCTTTGCCCGGCGTGACGTCACATGTCAGGTGTCACGTCACACAAACTGTTACATGTCAGGTGTCACATCACACAAATTATATATTTAGACAGAGGAAGTCTCAAGGATCAAGAAAAATATACATTTGTACCCTTTTAAACAAAAAATAAAAAAATTACAACGCTTTACCTACATTTTCCACTTTTTGGCGGAATTTCCAACATTTAATTACGTCCAGACGGGGAAAAAAAGGGAAATTAAATTGCGTAGCGAAAGAGTTAAGGGTCGCCGAGGGCCCCATCCATCCTTAAAATACCCATTTCTTGTGTTTTATATAAACTCTTATAATAAAAACACGTTTATGGCAAAATCTCAGGAATACCAGATTTCAAGAGGGATTCTTTATCCTTACATCAGGGAAAATTTGGACAAAAAATCCTAAAATCAGGAAAACTCCTGACAAATCTCACCCCTGAACTATTATGTGCATATGTACCAGTGTATGCATATAAACACTAGTTGTCAACAATTATATTTCATATGAGATCAGGTTTACTTGTGTTTTGTAAAGTGTACAAAATCACACTAAGTATTTATCCTTTACAAACTGATTCAAAATTGTAACTGAATACCGCTATCAGAAAATATCTATCAAAAATTTGGAAACAATTTGTTGTCTTTTTTTGTCTAATTCTTTGTTAATGAAATTGATCACTTATTTTAACTGTACCATTAAGAAAAAAAATCCCTCTAAAGCTGTTCATAACATCTGCAATTTATTACGTACAGGGATATTTTTCGTTTATAGTATGTACAATAAAATTTTAATCAAGTTTACTATTCAGGAATGCTTTTGACCTCATCTACTGAATGGTTTGTGTACCTTGGAGTCCAGCTTGAGAACCGTGGTGTGTGGGTCAGTGAAGAGGAAAGGAAGAGATCTCTCTGTGGAATCCTCTGCCATCACTACCATCTTGGGATTGCTCTTCTTGTCACTGGGCCAAAAGGCGATACACTGAAACAAACAACTCTCACAATTACTCAATACTTATATTTGTTATTCATTACTATTACTAATGCCCAAACTACATGGTACTTCATCTCCACTCAAGTGAGTTCCAGTTGGAGAGACACACTGTTTTGGGCAGTTATGGTGCTAAGCAGGTATGACTTATGTCATTCTGAATGTGAACCAACCAGAAATGTGTCAAGTGCCATCAGCAATGTTCTCAAGAGTCCCTCCCTGTGGGAGTGCTAGCGAAGGATGTCCATATAGACAGAATTTCACAACATTTTGAGTAGTATTCAGCCCACGCTCATACACCAAATTTAAGCCGTCTTTCAACATGCGTGATTTTTTTTATCCATTACGAATATGTTGTGTATGCGTTACGTATCCCTCAAAATTGTGAGGAACAATCGAAACGGACACACAGTGTACCGGTATATGTACATATGAAAATAGATGTGTGCTACATTATAAACTGATTTTTGGTGTCCTTAAAAGTGAAACGCATTTGCAACACATGCATAATGGATGAGAAAAATACACATATATAGAAAGCAGCTTTATACAAGTACATTTCTTAAGCTCACTGCCCTGCCACTAATTGTGCCTAGCAATTGAGATGCAGGGATTAACATGCATGTCCTTTTTGTGTCCATTTACAACAAAGACTGATCATCTGACAGTGATAAAGGTTAAAAAGGTTGTAAAATTGTATTTAGGATGTCAGGAGCAATGCTCACAATCAACTATAATGCCAGTTTTAAGTTGGCCTGATCCTACCAAACTGCATGACAGATTCATAGTCTTTGGGATGACAAATGTTGGCGGTTGGCTATGCCCTTAAAAAACAAAAATAATATAAGTGGTGTGCAGAGGCTATGCTTACCTCCTTTGGTGGAACCTCAATCAGTTGGGCTTGATAACGTTCTGCACAACGCACAGGGAACTCAGTCTGGTTGACTAGGAGGTAGCGAGGGTTGAAGACTACAATCTTGGTCATCCCAAAGTTACTCAGCTTAATCTGTACTCTGACCTATAAAGAAAACACAAAAATATTCAGAAATGTCCCCGGGGTGATGAGGCATACTACGCTGTGCAAGTAAGTACTGAACAAACAGTCTTAATAGATCAATTCAATAAGTCACACCTGAGTGTTGTTTTGACTATTTAAATAATATCCATGATTGTACTGGAGAAAGTTCAACTAAAGTAACAGTTATATCGTGTGCTTGGATACTGTAATTTCATTGGTCTAGGACGGCCACGTGTCTGGACAATAAAAATGCATGTCACACACTGAGGTGATATTGCACTGCGTTCATTGCATGCGATGCGCGTGCATGTGGAACCTGCCAGTGCGCTAGATTTGCACAACGATTACTGCAAAGTCAAACGCTCAATCTCATGTCCAGCAGGACATCAAAACCTTCAGTTATCAAAGGCTGCATCGCAGTGGTTTAATTGATTTCTCACACAGTAAGTTACAACCATTTATCTTTTTGAGTACGATATAACAAAACAATTGTTGACTGCTGTGATGAAGGATATGACGTTTTTAGCCCCCTCGGGGCACATAGCATTCGCTTTGGATGCTATGTGCCCGAAGCCAATGCTATGCGCCCTTCGGGTGTTAAAAAGGTCATATGCCACATCACAGCAGTCAACAATTGTGAAATCAATGTGCAGTTATTACACACTGGAGAGACACAAGTGTCATTGCCAACATACCCAGTGGGTGGGGCAAAATGGAACGGTCTATTATAAACATGCATACTAAAACAAACATCTTTTTCATAATTGTTAGTTCATATTAAGACATGTGCAATTATTAACAAGTCAATGCACTTGTCATATCAACAACACACAAGGAAACGACAGTCACTACATAAGCCAAATTGGTGAAGATGTTTAAAAAAGAAGAACCAGTTAAACACCCTCTGGCAGCTTACATGTGTATTTGACAAAGTATCTAGGTAGCTACACCCAAGATAATTTAATCAGGGCAATAACACCTTAAAGTTAATCTTGTGACGATGAACAAATTGCTCAAATGTTCTCAAAATGTAACTTTTGTATGATATATGGATTTTGGTATATCGTTTATTGGTAAGCTCATATTCAAAGGTAAATGTGTTAATCTTTTAGAAGATATCAAATGTTGAATAAATCTTTATTAGATTTACATAAAAAATATTATATTCATTTTTAGTAATTAAAGTAGCCACTGGGCTAAATATTGAATATATTTTTTAGCACGCAAAACCTGCAAAACTACAGCCATTCCATATTTGTCATCATTGTAAAGATAAATCCTTCGTATGAAATATTTTAGAAAATTGTGGATGTGTCGATGTGGGCTCATCTGATCCAAAGTGTGTTTCCGCCACACATACATTTGGTCATGTGTCAGGAACAGTTGAAGTATTATATTGTTGCTAAGGTTGACAATTTTGAGTTACTGATAGACTGCAAGCTTAACAATCAGTGCAAAAATAAGTGGTGTACTGCACTGTGTGCAACACAAATCTGGCACGCTGGTCTCTGATTCAATCAGCAACATTTAAAAAAAATTCTTTTAACACAATTAAGCAAGTAGATTACAGTTTTATCGTTGGTTTGGATCATCAGCAGTGACAAGTTCCACACTGACATTAAACTGCACAAATGCCTGATAAAAAAAGGAAATGTTATATGTGAGTTTAAAAAAGCTTCAAATGTCCATTAGTATGTTTGCTAGTGAATAAGCCAGAAGTATATCTGTTCGGGATATGTAACATGTGCT